>CAWUFW010005433.1:1255000-1334235 GCA_963921515.1 Calotriton arnoldi | reverse complement strand
TTGTGAGGCTGAGCGATATCTATGACTCCAACTCCCATCATGCTATTGGCTATACTGACTTGACCAGCATACACAGAATTCCGTCCTTTCAGTGATCTTCCCTGTGAGGTGGTGTTCTAGTGGTGTCAAAATATCTGAGAGTGTTTGTTAGTTCTATTTGTGGCACTGCCTTGCTGTATTTGTTGTTATGTTTGTACATGTCATGACACAGTTAGATATCACTATGAGATGGCAGGTATTGTGTTTGTGTGACTAGCATTCACATCTTGGGATGAATATGTTTTAGTTGCTGTGTATTTGCTAAGGGTGCATGGTTTGCCTATCCCTTTGAGAGTGCTGTGTGTGTATTGTCACACCATATTGTGTATATTAGTTGTGTACTCACCAGGCTCTGGGATGTCTGTTAGTCTGTATACGCTCACTGGTGGTAGGATGGCCCGCACCTTCTCCTCCCAGGGCCTGAGGTATACTGGTTTTGCAGGAGGCCACTGCCGGTGTGCTGGCTGAGGAGGTAAACCTTTTTAAGTAGGTCCCGGACCCTCCTGCGCACATCATACCACCTGTTCTGGATATCTTCCTTTGTGCGCAAACATGGTGATTGTGCGTTCACCCTGTCGACAATCCTCACCCACATCTTGGTTTTCTGCGACATGGGGGTCTGTTGTACCAATGTACCAAACAACTGTGGCTCTACCCTGAGGATCTCATCTACCATGACTTCCAATTCACTATCTAGGAACTTTGGATTCTTCTTTAGGGGCATGGTGGTGGTGGTGATTGATGTGTGTGTGTGTGCAAGTGGGGGTGTGTGTGTGTAGGTTTAGCTGGGTGTGTGTGAGGGTGCGATTTGTAGGTGTGGAAATGGTGTGTGGCTTGTGTGATGTATGAGCTGTGAGTGTGTCTGTGGTTGCTGTGTGATGGTGTTGTTTGCTGGCAGGTCAGTGGAATTTGCAAAGGATCATGGTAGGGATTTGTGGCCTTTATGTAGGTGGAGTTGGAGGTGTGTCCTTGTTCCATTCCCCCCCCCCAGTATTTATTGGCTTAGTGGTTGCTTGTTTGGCCCTTTTTTTTGGAACTTTTTTTCCTTGGTGCTTTTGGTGCTTGTAGGTGTCGTTCTTGTGTCCGAGTCAGACGCTGCTGTTGTGTGGTGCGATGTTGTCCGACTCGTTCCCGCTGTGTGTCAGCTATATTTCATATGCGGCGTACTGAGTCCGGTCGCGGAGTATTGGGTTGCTTCGGCTGGGTTTTGTATGCGTGTCGGTCGTACGGCTTGGGCTCCGTGCGAGTCGGTCGTGTTTTGCAAGCACAGCATCGTACTACGCGGGTCGGAGTTCGCAGGGTACGTTTACGTTCGGTTCAATCCGGGAGCGTGTCGGTCGGTTCGTTTCGAGTGTTTTTCCGGCCGGATGGCTTGTTTCCGTCCGGCTCGGTCGTTCGTTTTGTATTCCGTCCGAGTCGGTCGGGTTTCACATGCATTTCATCGTACTACCCGGGTCGTACGGCGCCGGTCCGAGTCGGTCGGACTAAATTCCCGTACCGAGTCGGTCGGTATTTTTTCCGGCCCTAATCGGATTCGACCCCTTAGTCTCTCAGCCTCCAGAGACAGTTCGCAGGACAGCTGTTATGTTTCATAGGGTACCCCAATATAGGCCTGAGTAGTATCCTAACCCTTCACCTACATTTACCGTACCATTACACTACATAACGGGTTTTGGTATTGACCTTTTACCTAGTTAAGCGCTGCATAAAATGTTGTGTGGTTTTCCCCGAAATCTAGCCTCATTAATTATGCATGAATATTCTCAGAATCACAGCAGGATTACCATCTTCTGCATAATACCTCTGTATGAGGGTCATCCCTTCCATCATCCTCGGCCGACATGACACAGCAAGGTAGAGTTCCCTGAGGATACCTTTTGGGTATAAATACACCATATCTTTGCCAAGGCAGGCAGAGGAGAAAGACTTCCATGCTGACACTCTGACGTGAGACGCTGAGGTTCCTGCACGCAGACACTCCAGCTCGCAGTGGTCTGACATCCCTCGCGGGGTGTTCATCTTAAGACCAAGATGGGATCCCACAGTCTCTCACTTCAGGAAATGGGGTTGGCTTCAGCCTAGGGGGACGCTTGGCTCTACACCTACATACATGCTAGGTACACAGAGGTATATCTAGTTAGGGTTGCATCATAGGAGTACGCATTATTATTGTCATGTGTTTTTATACCTGCATGTATTCATTGGTTTAACACCATAGTAGGAATCTACCATCCATTTACCCTATTGGTGCTTATAATCATTTATATCTGTTTCTGTTTTATGGTTGTTTCGCACACCTATTTTACACTAGAATGACGCTGGTTCAATAAATCCTTATTGAAAACGTCCCCACCATTTATTCTGTGTTTCTCTCCGTGACAAAGTGAGCATGACTGAGCGAAAAGTGCTGCACTGTTTGCACAATCCCTGATGGGACAGGGTTGTCATGTTCAATAGTTGCCAGGAACTATTCCCTCCTTGCTAAGAGGAGTTTACAGTGGCACTGTGAGCTAGTTAGGTATACAGGCGAACATACCCAGTGGGGGTGTTTGGAATCAGTCTGGACGCCAATCCCACAGTCTATGTTGTCTAAACACACAGGTTTATAGGAGCTACACGACAAGCAGTAGACAAATGGACAGGTGCAGCTGGAAGCACCTGAGCATCACTGCACATGTCCATAGTTTAACCAGATGACTCTAGGCATGAACACGATGTAGATGGAGACCAGATCCCTCTACGGCATGTCGGTTGGGTGAATGTTGACCCATGCACTGTCGGTCGGTCCTGTGTGCTCTCACGGTGATTCAGTTGGTGGCAACAGTTCAAACTAGGTGCATCAGGAGCATCGGTGGAGTCCATTGCAGAGTTTACTCTTGGGTGTGTCCTGACTCTGTGAAGCCAAGTCTTGTCAGGACTGGGATGGCATCAACAATGTTTGGATGCCTTCTTCTGAGGCCCCAGGGCCTCCCGGTACCTTGTCAGTTGGGCGACTTCCAGACCATCTCTCATGCAGAAATCCCCTTGAGGCCCTTTAAGATGGGACTCCATGGGACCGAGTGGACTGTGCAGGGCTGCATATGGGCCACCTGAGGGCTACTGCAGGATCGCTGACAGAAACCACGGCCAAGTCAATCATACAACCGCAAAGGTGGGTGACAAATGGTCAGTGTGCTTGCCAACAAGACACAGGGGCGTGTGGGACTATCAGATTGTCATGGAACAATTGGTTGCACACGTTGCCAGGAGTGCCTCCTGGGCTTCTTGATGGCTTGCGGGTGTGAGGCTCCTGACTGGTGGTGTGATGCTCTTCTGTTGGTTAGGGTGATGCACATGGCACTGATGGTGAAGTTGCCATAAGACGACCTGGATGACAGGTGGCATGGACTTGGAGGAAGTGAGGGTGACTGTTAGGACCTCGTATCCACATAGCTTGGTGTGTTTTCTAGTGCTGTTTTCCTTACAGCAAGGGCATTCATTAGCAGGGATGCCATCTCTCACCAAGAAGCCGGTGACTTTGAACAGACGGTTGTACTGAGCAGCATGGGGCAGAGACGCTGTTCATGCTTGCAGGCGGCTTACATTTGCTTCTCATGATGAGCTGTCGTAGGGACATCGCTCCACATCGGTGCTAGCTTGTGTCTGTAGGTGCACTCTCCAGTAGTTGCATGAGTCCTCAGTCTATGTCTCATTGATCTTTTGCTCTTGCGCATCTGTGGTTGTCAGGTCTTTAAGTGTAACAGGTCTGGTGACACAATCTTCTCTCTTTTATAACTCTTGCTTGCAATGTGGCATCCTGCCATGCGTCACGCATGTTCTCCTCTTCATCTTGTTTGAGGTGGTGTCAGGCCGGGTAAACAGTCAAAATATCGAGTTTTTTATTTCGACCTACATTTATATCGAGTTGCAAATATCATAGGGACAGAATATCGACATCAAGAATATCGAGTGACCAGAATATCGACCTGAAGGTAAGAAATATTGTTTTTGTAAATATGGAAGTTAGTAATATCGATAGCAAAAATATCGATGTTAATAATATCGATATTTATGTTAGTGTTATGTATTTTAGTATGTATTTTATATGTATGTGTTCTACATGGTTTGCTATGTTTTGTATTTTTTTTAAAATATATTTATTAATTGTTTAGAAGTTAGTAATTTTTTTAAAAGTAAATTTTGCGTTTTAGTACCGTAGCGGGTTGTGGGTTTGTAGGAAATAGGGTGGGAAGTAATTTAATTATAGTAAATTAAATCATAATTTTTAGAAATTATTAATTATTTTTAATTAATTTTTGCATTTTAGTTCTGTAGCGGGTTGTGGGTTTATAGGGAATAGGGTGGAAAGTAATTTATTTGTAATTAAGTATTTATTAATTTTTATTTATTGGTATTGATAATTAATTTAGTGTTAATTAATTATTAATTGGTAATTAATTTTTATTAATTGCTAATTATATTAATTGTGTTAATTTTTATTGGAGCGGGTTGTGGGTTTATAGGAGAATAGGGTGGGAAGTAAATTAATTATAATACATTAATTAATAATTTTTAATTTTTGATATTGATAATTAATTTATTGTTTATTAATTGGTAATATATTTTTATTACTTTATTAATTGATAAATATATTAATTGTGTTAATTTAGCTTAGGAGCGGGTTGTGTGTTTATAGGGGAATAGGGTGGGACGAAATATATTATAATTAAGTAATTATTTATTAATATTTATTGTTATCGATAATTAATTTATTGTTAAATAATTATTAATTGGCAATACATTTTTATTAATTATTAATTTTGGGTATTGGTAATTAATTTATTGTTTATTAAATCTTATTTGGTAATTCATTTATATTAATTGATTAGTTGATAATTATATTAATTGTATTAAATTTTATGCAGAGTGGGTTGTGTGTTTATTGGGGAATAGGGTGGGAAGTAATTTAATGTTATTAAAGTAATTTAAAATTTTAATTTATTGGTATTTATAATTAATTTATTGTTAATTTATTAATAAATTATTATTTAATTTAAAAAATGTATTTAATTGATAAGTATGTTATTTTTAACCGCTACGCTATCCAACACTTTCCCTACTGTTGCACTCTTTGGAGTGGGAATAGTAATTTTACCCCTACGCTATCCAACACTTTCCCTACTGTTGCACTCTCTGGAGTTGGAATAGTAATTTTTACCCTACTCTATCCAACACTTTCCCTACTGTTGCACTCACTGGAGTGGGAATAGTACTTTTAACCCTTTCGCTATCCAACACTTTCCCTAATGTTGCACTTTCTGGAGTGGGAATAGTAATTTTTTACCCCTACGCTATCCAACACTTTCCCTACTGTTGGAATGTCTGGAGTTGGAATAGTAATTTTTAGCCCTACTCTATCCAACACTTTCCCTACTGTTGCACTCTCTGGAGTGGGAATAGTAATTTTTACCCCAATGCTATCCAACGCTTTCCCTACTGTTGCACTCTCTGGAGTTGGAATAGTAATTTTTACATCTCCGCTATCCAACACTTTCTCTACTGTTGCACTCTCTGGAGTGGGAATAGTAATTTTTACCCCTACGCTATCCAACACTTTCCGTACTGTTGCACTCTCTGGAGTTGGAATAATAATTTTTACCTCTACGCTATCCAACGCTTTCCCTACTGATGCACACTCTGGAGTTGGAATAGTAATTTTTACCCCTACTCTATCCAACACTTTCACTACTGTTGCACTTTCTGGAGTTGGAATAGCAATTATAACCCCTACGCTATCCAACGTTTTCCCTACTTTTGCACTCTCTGGAGTGGGAATAGTAATTTTTACCCCTACGCTATCCAACACTTTCCCTACTGTTGCAGTCTTCGGAGTGAGAATAGTAATTTTTTTCCCTATGCTATCCAATATTTTTGTGTATTGTTTTAGTTAATGTTGTGTATAATTAATTTTAAAAATATTAAAAATATTGTAGTTTTAATTTGTTATATAAATTTTTTATAAATTGTTGTATATTATTTTTGTTTGTGTATATATGTATTTATAATTTATAAAATGTTTTTAATAATTTAGAAGTTATTAAATTAATTATTTATGAATATTATTAAGTAAGTATATATATTATATTTTATATGTATATGTTTAATTTATTTTAACATTATATGTATTAGTTATTAATTTTTAAACATTTTAAAATATTTTTAACTATATTTATTTTAATTATATGTATTATTTACTTTATTTTACACTATTTTTTTAAGATTTAAAAAAAACGATATTTTTTACAACAATATTTTTGACATAGATATTTTTTTCTCGATATTTTTGTCTTTACCATTATGTAGATAGGATGTCGATATTCTTGACTTCGATATTTTTGTCACAATATTTTTGTACCTCGATATTTTTGTACTCGATATTTTGTCAGTGATTCGTCAGGCCGCATGTCATAAAGTCCTCAACACCTGGACCTCCTGCCAGCCACGTCTTGTCCATAGGACTGCGCATATTCTCCTGTCTTGGACCATTCACAGGTCCTGTCCTGTCTGTAGGATTGGGTGTCTTCTCACCAGTGCAGCAGCGATGTTGTGGACAAGGGTGGCAGTAAGTTTGCTTTCATGGATCCAGTCTGCAGCCTTTTCCATACCTTTCAGCTCCTGCACAAGGTATTTGGGGTGCAACTCTGGATCGCCATAGGAGGTGAGGGTCTCCCTACATTTGTATTGGTGGCACTTTGTGACTAGGGGACGTGTGACTCTCCTCATGCCAGTAGTGGGCCAGTGAGTGACTCAGTCTTAAGACAGTGTGGGAGAAGACGCTCCCTAAACAGTCTCTGGCCTGCTGAGGGTGGTGCTACTTGCAGCTGGGTGATAGATGCTCTCCTACCTGCCTTGTCCCCTCTTGTCTCTGGCGAGAACTGGTGTTGCTGCATAGGTGTGTGAGGTAGATGGCAGAGTACCCAGGTGCTTTCTGTGAAACTTGCTCAGTCTCTTCAAGGATGGCCTCTGCTGGCTCCAGGGATGCCTTCACTTCTCTCTTGTGGTGGTGGCTACTTGCCACCAGGGGGTGGGCGATGCTCTCTTCCCCCTTCAGGGAAAAAGTTGGTCAGCTTCTCTTCTTCCTTTGCACAGGTGGCAGACAGCCACTAGGGGGTGTGCACTGCTGTTCACTTCTCCTGTCACAGCTGAATTGGCTAAACCACTCTGGACTCACCTTCTGCCTGGTTGTTACTTGGTGCGGCTCTCCCTGTACTACCTGCACCTCTTCACCCTCATTCTTGTGATGCAGGGTGACTTGTCTTTTTTTTCAAAGTGTTATAGTCTGCTGGGACTGCCTCCTACAAGTCACTTACTCATCTCTTTGGCCAGGGTTGAGATGTGGTGTAGGTAGTAACCTTTAAGTGGCACTGCAGCCACTCTTCCCCGGCTGCATCAGCATCTCTGGATCTGCGGGCCCTGCAGATTCAGGTGCAGGGATTTCACACAGTGCTGGCACAGCCTTGATGTTCACCCCTGCTGGTGGGGTGCTGCAATGGACTTCTGGCAGGAAACCTGTCAGCCGAAGCGCCACTTGCCAGGCTGCTGTACCTCTCACCTGCTGGCAGGGTGCCATCTGACAGCCGGTTCACACGTCAGCGCGCCTCTCACCGGGGCACTGGTGGTGCTGTGGTTGCGGCATAGAAGGCAGACCGGTCTCCTTCCAGGAGGCATCAGGGGGTGCGTTATTCTGTGGCTTCCCCTTCTCCTATCGGGGCAGATGGCGGCTGGCTCCGGCAGCTTATTGGCACCCTCTCAGGGAGAGGCTCTATAGGGTGTGGTCCCCATCACCGTCTCATGGGCCAGGGTGCCTCAGACATCAGTGTACTGTTGACTGTGCTGTTGACTGTGCTGCTCTCAATTTATTATGCTGCCTGCCAATTCATACAGTCTCTCTTCAGGCAGATGTCAGCAAGTGCAGCGAGGTGTAGGAAATGCACTGTCTCTTCTCTCTCCTCTTGCACGGTAAAGAGAGGGTTCACCCTCTTCTTGGGGTGACGAGCCCTCTTCCCCCGGGCAGGCTCCAGTTGCAGTGCAGATCCTGATGTATCTTCCTCATGCACGTTGATTAACTGCAAGGCAGCACGGCATGTGGGCTCAGACCCCTTGTCACCAATGTAAGGTTGTGGGTCCTAGGCTGCAGAGTTCGGCAAAAAATTCTGATTCCACCGCGTGGCGGAGTTTGCCTCCGTTGCCCACCCCTAGTTTGACACGCATGAAAATTTCCAGAATAAAACGTTCATTCTGGTAATTTTCATGCGTGTCAAAGCTATCTGTGGTGGGGAAAAAATAGGTAGAGCAAATTAAGTTTTGCCCAATTGGTGACTCTGAAAAGTTTGAAAAATCCTCCTATCAGTGGGCGTACTCGAGCTCCTAGCTCCCCATTTGACCTGTGAAGGATGCTCAGAGGGCTGCCCTTGGTTGCGCGTGGAGTGGGCATGTTCTATGGGCGCACGTTCTGCACTAAGGAGACTAGAACCGCTGTATCCTACCCATGTGTGAACACCGTTGTCCCAGTGAGTACTAGCTGCTGCGACACCTACTGTTCAGAGCACTAAGGGCCTGATTCACAAAGGCAATCTGAGACAAACGTCTAACTTTACGACTTTTAGTATTCACAGAGGTCATTTATGTGTCTTATCTTTAAGTCTGCAGTCAGGCTGGAATCTCCGGCTTGGGCTGTACTATCCATACCCGGGCCGTACTCTCCGGCTCGGGACGGATGCAGTGTAATCAATTCCAGAAAAGTTTGCTCCTTTGCATCGTGGTACATGCAGTCCACAATTTGCACTCTCTTCAGGGTTGAATGACCTCCTCTACCATGTATCACTCTTTTGTTCCCCCACATACGCATATACTTTTTTGTGTTTTAATGGGAATGTGTCGGAGTGTATGGCTAAACTTATCACTACACTAACTTGGTCAACTGTTGTTTTAATAGAAGATACCTCTGTACTTACATTGTCTACTCTTGTTTCAACATAAGGTGTGGGCATTCACATTGAACTAGGAGGGAGTGGAACTCCGCGGAATTCCACAGAGTTTTTATGCAAATCTGCAGAATTCTGCATAGTGCAACTCCGTGAACTCTGCCCACCCATAGTAATAACTGACAGAGACACAAGTTAGTGGAGTACTCAACTGGCCAAAAGGTCAAGCGCTCGGGCTCTTTAATTGACATTGATGCATGTGTTGGATGGGAGTAAGGGCCAGCCCTCAGGGAGTGTCTGGTAAACTAGTATGTGCTAGAACACACGTCAATTCCAAGGTGGTATTTTAAGTTCTTTCTCTGTGAACTGGGGGCGTGCAGAATGCAGCTGTTCCTCTACCGCTTGATGAAGATTGGGAACACCATGGCTGCTCATATGTCATGTGTGATAGAGTATTGTGCGCTTGCTTTGGCACCTTCTCAGAACTGTGTTGTATTGTTGGCGCCACATAATTAATATATATAGTAGCTGCCTCGGGCCGGCTAGAAGTTATTTGTGTGTGGCTGCAGAGTTGCCGCAAATTGTTCTAATATGCGGATGCATCAGCCCACTCTCTTGTGTTTGGCGGCGTGTGAATTGGAGTCTGTCTCTGAGTTCTGAGGGCCCATGCTTCAGAAGTGGTCCATAATTTGATACACTGTTGGCAGAGTGGCCAGAAATTGGTTTCTTTGCAGGTTCTGTTGTTTTATTTGTACTGTGGTCTCTGCATTGAGATAAAGTACGCAGGTGATTCTTGTTGAGCATGGAAAGTTTTGATATGATCTGTTAAGTGGGGACCAAGAAAAAGAGGGGATAAAGAATATTGCATTTCCCATGCTAATTCCCATAGGGGTTTTGAACACACTACAGCCCGAACTGCTGAACGGAATTACACCAAATTTGGCTAAAGGTAGATTTTCTTCCACAGATCACGCTTTCAGTTATTTGGTTTAAATCTATTCAGTAGTTGTTGAGAAATTAAAGGAAATCAAAATTTGTATATCTGTGGCCGTGAATAATTCATCACAATTTTGCAATGAGTTGCGAATGCACCCACCAACAGGAATGCCATGATTCACTGGCCTCAATTTGAGCAGATAGTTGTGGCCACCTTTTATTTTATCAGAACAGTACCCAGGGCTCAAATGAAATGGCAGAAAGTGGCATAAGGCCATCAGGATGGATATGCCCTTACCTCATGACTGGAATATAAGGGTCTTTGAGGAACCCCTGATGTGTATATTTTGGAGAAAAATATGTTTTTCTCCATGTGCGTTATTAGCGGATTCACCGCTGCCATCAGCGTGGCCCCTAGTGTAAAGTTGCAATGATTTCCCAAATATTAGCTATAATTTACAGACTGATTCATACACTAATGCATTCAGTCATAGATGCACTCACAGCCTCATGTAGCTATTCACTGTCCCACTCAGAGTCTCATACACCCACTCACACTACCACTTAAACACTGACATACCCACTCATAGTCACATTCAGAGACCCACACACCCACTCATAGACCCACTCAGAGACTCATGCACTCATTCACAGTCCCAGTCAGAAACCCATGCACCCACTCACAGACCCCCTCATAGATGCACTTGTCCACTCACAGACCCACTCAAAGACTAACACACCCACTCACAGACCCACTCAGACATTGATGCATCCATTCGCAAACCCACTCAGGGACTCAAGCACCCAATCACAGACCCTACTCAGACACTCATGCACCGACTCACAGACCCACTCAGAGACTGATACATCCACTGACAGTCCCACTGCCTCTGCACCCACTCACAGACTCACACACCCACTCACAGACCCACTCTGAGACCCACTCAGAGTCTCAAACAGCCTCTCACACACTCACTCATGCGACCAATCACAGACCCACTCAGATACTCATGCACCCACTCACATACCCAATCAGACACTCAAGCACCCACTCAAAGACCAACTCAGAGACTCATGCACCCACTCAGAGACCAATTAAGAGTATCATGCACCCCCTCACAAATTCACTCAAAGACTCATATACTTGCTCATGGACCCAGTCAGAGATTCATGCACCCACTCACAGGCCCAAACATACAGTCATGCACCCAGTCACAGAATCACACACCCACTTATACACCTACTCAGGGACTCATGCACCCACTCACAGACTCACTCAGAAACTTATGCACCCATTCAGAGACCCACTCAGACACTCATGCACCCACTGAGAGACTTACTCGAAAACTCATGCACTCACTTACAGACCAACTCACAGACTCACATACCTACTTACACAGCCATTCAAAGACTCACGTGAAGTCACAGACCCTACTCAGACACTCATGCACCAACTCACAGACCCACTCAGAGACTGATACATCTACTTACAGTCCCACTGCCCCTGCACCCACTCACAGACTCACACACCCACTCACAGACCCACTCCGAGAGCCACTCAGAGTCTCACACAGCCTCTCACGCACTCACTCATGCGCCCAATCACAGACCCACTCAGAGACTCATGCATCCACTCACATACCCACTCAGACACTCATGCACCCACTCACAGACCAATTCAGAGACTCATGCACCCACTCAGAGACCAATTAAGAGTCTCATGAACCCACTCACAAATTCATTCGAAGACACATATACTTGCTCATGGACCCAGTCAGAGATTCATGAACCCACTCATGGGCCCAAACAGACAGTCATGCACCCACTCACAGAATCACATACCCACTCATATACCTACTCAGGGACTCATGCACCCACTCAGACTCACTCAGAAACTTATGCACCCATTCAAAGACCCACTCAGATACTCATGAACCCACTGAGAGACTTACTCGAAAACTCATGCACTCACTCACAGACCAACTCACAGACTCCCATACCTACTTACACAGCCATTCAAAGACTCATGCCCAGTCACAGACCCACTCAGAGATACATGCACCCACTCACAGACCCGCTCAAACATTCGTACCTTCACTGGCAGACCCAATTCAGAGAGTCATACACTCACTTACATACCCACTGAGAAACTAATGTACCCACTCAAAGACCCACTCAGAGACTCATACACCCACTTACAGACCCACTCAGAGACTGATGCACCTACTCACAAACCCACTCACTCAAGTACCCACTCACAGACCCAGTCAATGACTCATGAACCCACTCATAGATATACTGAGACATGCGGACACCTAATAGAGCCCCCTCTGACACTCATGCACCTACTTATGGAACCTCTCAGTCATGTACACACTCATCGATCCACTCAGCCACTCATGCACCCACTCACAGATCCACTGAGAGTCTCATGCATCCACTCACACACTCACTGAGAGACTCACGCACCCATTCACAGACCTACTCAGAGACTCACACACAGTCACAAACCTACTCGGAGACTCATGCCCCCAATGACACACCCAGTCAGATAGTCACACACCCACTCAGGGACTCATGCATCCACTCACAGACCCACTAAGAGTCTCATGCAACCACTCACAGATTCACTCAAAAACTCATATACTCATGCACCCACTCACAGACCCACTCAGACACTCACACACCCACTCACAGACCCACTCAGAGACTCATGCATCTACTCATACACCTACTCAGACACTCATGCACATACTCACAATCTCAGACACACGCATATTCACTCACAGACCCACTCAGAGAGTCATGCATCCACTGACAGACCCACTCAGAGACTCATGTACCCACTCATGCACCCACTCAGAGACCCACTCGCAAACCCATGCACTTACTCACAGACCCACTGACAGACTCATATACCCACCTACACAGCCATTCAGAGGCTCATACCCAATCACAGACCCACTCAGAGGCACATGCATCCACTCACAGATCCACTCAGACATTCACACATTCACTCATAGATCCACTCAGAGAGTTATATACCTACTCACTGACCCACTCAGAGACTCATACACCCACTCACAGACCCACTCAGAGACTGATGCACCTACTCACAAACCCACTCACACACTCACATACTGACTCACAGACCCACTCAGAGACTCATGCACCCATTCACAGATGTACTCAGATGTGCAGACACCTAATCAGAGCCCCCTCTGACATTCATGTGCTCACTTATAGACCCACTCAGACAGTTATGCACTGACTCACAGATCTACTCAGAGATACATGTACCCACTCGCAGACCCACTTAGAGACTCATGCACCCACTCACACACTAACTGAGAGACTCACACATACATTTACACAGCCATTCGGAGACATACACCCAGTCACAGACCCACTCAGAGACTCATGCATTTACTCACTGACCCACTCAGAGAGCCATGTATCCACTCATAGACTCACTCAGAGACTCACACACCCACTCACAGACTCATTAAGAGACTCCTGTACCTGCTCACAGGTACAGGAGTACTCAGATACTCACTCACAGACTCAATCACCCACTTACACAGTCATTCAGATGCTCCCACCCAGGCAGAGACCCACTCAGAGACACATGTACCCACTCACAGACCCACTCAGATATTCGTACATTCGCTCACAGATCCAATTCAGAGAGTCAAGCACCCACACACAGACCTACTCAGAGTCTCACACACCTACTTACAGACTCATTCAGAGACTGATACACCCACTCACTAACCCACACATTCGTTTACCCACTCACAGACCCACTCAGAGACTCGTACTCAGACATGCAGACACCTAATAAGAGCCCCCTCTGCTACTGATGCACCCACATACAGACCCACTCAGACATTCATGCACCCACACACAGATCCACTCAGCAAATCATGTACCCACTTACAGATCCACTTAGAGACTTGTGCATCTACTCACACACTCACTAAGTGACTCATGCACACACTCACAAACCCACTCAGAGACTAACTCCCAGCCACAACCCCAATCAGAGACCCATGCACCCACTGACACACCCAGTCAGACAATCATACACCCACTCAGAGACTGACTCAGAGACTCATGCATCCAATCACAGTACCACTAAGAGTCTCATGCACCCACTCACAGATTCACTCAGAGTCATATACTTGCTAATGGACCCACTCAGATACTCATGCACCTACTCACAGATATACTGAGACACTCACACACCCATTTACATACCTACTCAGAGGCTCACATACCCACTCATACACCCACTCAGACACTCATGCACCCACTCACAGACTCAGTCAGTCACTCATGCACCAATTCACAGACCCACTCATACACTCATGCACCCACTCAGAGACTCACACAGAAACTCATGCACTCACACACAGACCCCCTCACAGACTTATACACCCACCTACACAGCCATTTAGAGACTCTCACCCAGTTACAGGTCAACTCAGAGACACATGCCTCCAGTCAAAGACCCACTCAGACATTCATACATTCACTTGCAGACCTACTCAGAGTCATGCACCCATTCACAGACATACTCAGGATTCATGCACCCACTTATAGATCTACTCAGATACGCACACACCCACTCATTGTCCCACTCCGAGACTGATGCACCCAATCACAAACCCACTCACTCACTTACTCACTCACAGGCCCCCTTAGAGACTCATGCATCCACTTACACATTCACTGAGACTCATGTACCCACTCACATACCCACTCAGATACTCACGCCCAGTCATAAACCCACTCAGAGACTCATGTACCAACTGACGCACCCAGTTAGGCAGTCACACACCCACTCAGAGACTGACTCAGAGACTCATGCATCCACTCACAGACCAACTCAGACACTCATGCACATACACTCACAGACCACTCAGAGAGTCAAGCACTCACTCACAGATCTACTCAGAGACTGATGCACCTATTCACAAACCCACTCATAGACTCACTCAGAGACTCATGCACCCACTCACAGATGTACTCATATGTGCAGACACCTAATCAGAGCCCCCTCTGACACTCATGCACCCACTTATAGACTAACTCAGAGAGGTTATGCACCCACTCACATATCCACTTAGGGACTTTTGAACCCACTCACATGCCCCCATTTACACAGATATTCAGAGACTCACACCTAGTCACAGACCCACTCAGAGACTTATGCATCTACTTGCAGCTCTATTCAAACACTCACACATTTACTCACAGACCCATTCAGAGAGTCATGCACCTACTCAGAGACCCACTCAGAGACTCACACACTCACTCACAGACTCATGCACCCACTCACACACCCACTCAGATACTCATGTACCCACTCAGACACTCACTTGTAAACTCACATACTCACTCACAGACCCACTCACAGACTCACACACCCACTTATATAGCTATACAGAGACTCACACCCAGTCACATACCCACTCAAAGACACATGCATCTACTCACAGACCCACTCAGAGACTCATGCACACACTCACAGACCCATTCAGAGACTCATGCACCTACTTACAGACCCATTCAGACACTCATGCATCCATTCACAGACCCACTCAGAGACTGATACACCCACTCACAAACCCACTCACTCACTTTCCCCACTCTCAGACTCACTCAGAGACTCATGCACCCACTCACAGATATACTCAGATGTGAAGACACCTAATAGAAGCCCCCTCTGACACTCAAGCACCCACTTACAGACCTACTCAGTCATGTACCCACTCACAGATCTACTCAGTGACTCATGCACCCACTCACAGACCCACATAGAGATGCATGCATCTACCCACACACTCACTGAGAGACTCACACACCCACCCACTCACACACACAAACTCAAAAACTCACACACAGTCACAAACCCACTCAGAGACTCATGCAGCCACTGACACACCCAGTCAGGCAGTCACCTACCCATTCAGAGACTCATTCATCCACTCACAGACCCACTCAGACACTCATACACACACACTCACAGACCCACTCAGACACTCACACATTCACTCACAGACCTACTCAGAGTCATGCACCCACTCACAGACCCACTCAGAGACTCACATGCCCACTAACATACCCACTGAGACACTCCCTCGCCCACTTACAGACCCACTCAGACACTCACCCACCCACTCAGAGACTGATGCACCCACACACAAACCCACTAAAACACTTACATACCCACTCACAGACCTACTCAGAGACTCATGCACCCACTCACAGATGCACTCAGATGTGCAGAAACCTAATCAGAGCCCCCTCTGATACTCATGCACCCACTTACAGACCCACTCAGACAGTCATGCACTCACTCACAGATCCACTCAGAGACTCATGCACCCACTCACAGACCCACTTAGAGACTCACGCACCCACTCACTGAGAGACTCATGCACCCATTTACACAACAATTCAGAGATTCACACCCAGTCTTAGACCCCCGCAGAGGCTCATGCATCACTCACAGACCCAATTATGGAGTCATGCACCTACTCACAGACCCACTGAGAGACTTATGCACCCACTCACAGGGCCACTCAGAGACTCACATACCTATTCAGAGACCCAATCAGAGACTCACACACCCACTTACAGACCAACTCAGACACTTACGCACCCACTCACAGACCCACTCAGAGACTGATGCACCCACTCACAAACCCAGTCACGTACCCACTCACAGAACCACTCAGAGACTCGTGCACCCACTCAAACATGTACTCAGACATATAAACACCTAATTAGAGCTGCCTGATACTCATTTACCCACATACCCACTCACAGACCCACTCAGAGACTGATGCACCCACTCACAAACCCAGTCACATGCCCACTCACAAACCCACTCAGACAGTCATGCACCCACTCACAGATCCAATCAGAGACTCATTCACACACTCACAGATCCACTCAGACCCTCACATACCCACTCAGAGACTCATACATATTTTTATCAAGTTATTTAGATAGTGATGTACCCAGTGTGATGCACAGAATCGCTTATAAAGTTATGAGTTTTGAATGTGCTACTGTGTATTGAATGAAAATTGAAAAATAGGTATTTATAAAGAATATAAACAACATTTTGGGCAGTAGGGTGGCTCTGAGAAGAGCCTTTGTGTTCATTGTGAGTACGAGATAGCTACACACGAGACAGGATGCAGAGTTTCAGGTTTCTGAATAACACCTTGTTGCCTTCGTCTGTGAAGTGAACTACATCACTTTTATAGATTCCATGCATGTCAAAACACAGGATGTTGTAGTTAGAGCCCATGTTATGGTCTCTGAGGAAAGAAGAAACAATTTTATTAACATGTTTCTAGGCTTTGTCAATCTGTGGACAGAATTGATTTGACAACTTCCATTTCTGATTTGGCATATGTTGGAGCACACCAAGACAGTGTGGGGAAAAGTATCATTAATTGTGTAAAGGTATCCTTCATTAGGATTTCCAATCCTACCCCAGTCAGTGGGCATAGGTCATTTCCAACACAGTACACAATCATGAGTTCAGGTGGTTGGTAATCCACAATGCTTCCAATAAAGGAAGCAGTTAATGACACTTCAACCCTCTCTGGCTAATCCAAGTAATGTCCACATTAGGCAAACCCAAGTTCCTGTCAATACCACTCTTTCTAGCAGACTCACTAGCCCAAGACACATTGCTGTGGCAAACAATCTGCACTCTAACCATGTGCTCCTGGTTTAAAAAACATATTTGATTGGATGCTGTGAATATGCAGGTGAATACAATTAGGTAGTGACTTGAAAGGATAAATAACTAGATCTGTGTTTGGCTCTGGTAAAAATAAAAATTGTAATGCAGGCTTGGATATGCTTTTAATTCTGTACAGTGAAGCACACCTACTGCTGCTCATTTTGTAACTAGTAGGGTCCTTCTAGAACGTGCTGCTAACCTGTGACCTATTGATTCTAGTGGATTGCTATGGAGACTCTGCTGAGAGTATATAGACTGGGCTAAGAGTGTATTGGGGAATGGGTGTTAAAGAGAGAGTTGTCTGTCTTTAGAAATTAGATGTGTTTAGACGCAGAGTTTCTTAATAAGGGTTTGATTTCCTATTGAGGGTTTGCTAATAAAGTGTAATGTACTTTAAAAGCCATAAAAATACTAAGCTAGATATGTTTTTGGACTCCCATTATTGTTCGTGAATTCATTGCGACGATCACAAATAAGTGGTGAACATGCACAAATACCCTGCAAATATTGGGCTTCTGTATTAAAATGCATGAAAGGGTAAACACATACTGACCATTCAGAAGTGCAGTTACAAAACTAAAATATGAAAGGCATGTTTTGTTTGATGCCTTCTGCAGTATCAGAGAGTGCAAAGTTGAAAAGGTTGACATTAACGGTTGCTTTGTATGCGAGTGATGTGCCATTCTTATTCTTAGTTTTCACAATTTCTGAGAGTATTGAATCTATCTAATAAGAGCAAAAACACAATTTCACCAATGAACTCAATTTTCAGGTATGTGAATTACATTTGATTTAATTTGAAGAAAAAAATAATTTAAAAAGTATGGGCCCAATTCACAAAGGTAAACTGAGACAAAAGGGCATTTACGAGTAGTAAATTTAGACTTTTGTCTCAGTTAAACTTACATTTTGGTCTTTAGCTTAACTGACAAAAGTCTAACTTTACTACTTATAAATGCCCTTTGTCAAAACCGAAATCCATAAAGTTAGATTTTTCGCTCAGTTTTCCTTTGTGAATCGGGCCCTATATGTATATGTTAGATTGTAAAAAGTGAGTATGAAATATATAAAAGGTATTCAAACTCTATGAGATGATCTATGGCTGGTAGTGTGAATGTTTTTATATATTTATTAATAGGTGAGTAAGATGCTTTGTGAGTATGTAACAGTTTGTCTGAGGTACAGACTTGGGGGCATATTTACAACTAAAGTGGCGGAGCGCGGCGTTAAGCCAAGAACGCTAACACCAGGCTTCGTCACTTTAGAAATTCAGGGCTACACCGTATTTACAACGATACAGTGCAGCCCTGCGTTTCTCCCAGAGCTGGCGGAAAATTTTGCTGCCTAGCGCCAAAGCAGTCACTCAGATATGTAGGAAAGTAATGACACAACCTCGTCATCATTCCAGAGAAATAGTCCTTTACACAAAGGTCAAGAATTCTAGTGCAGACCCTGTCTGTGCACTGCCATCTTCACTTGGCATGCATGTAAAAGTTGTTTGTCAAGTCTTAAATCCATTTCTTAGTACACATAACTCACCCTTGAGGTACACTGTAGGTATGCCATATAGCATGGTGCTTTGTGCTTAAAAGATTGAGCGATGTCCTTTTGAGTTTTAGTAAGTTAATCATGCACTTGCAGACACCTACGCCAAGCACTATATAGAGTACACCACCCATAATGCAACTGCCATGCATATTTCCAAAGCATAGAGCCTCTTTCTCACCCAGTTACAGAGCGACAGGCGGACATATACTCACTCACATACTCAGAAACTACTTATTTATGCAGCAGTATGAAAGGCAGTTTCAGATACACCTACTTACCCCTCTAATCCCTAACACAGACACTGAGGTATTCGTTCAGCCACATATGTACAAATTTAGAGAGCAATGGAGGTACTAAGACAGCCAGTCACATACTGGTACAATTACTTAAACATCTCATGGCACTGCTATAGATGGACTCCTACACTCACTCAGATATGTAGGCAAGTAGTGGCACAACCTAGTCATACATCCAGACACATAGGGGCCGATTCCGATCTCGGTCTGAGGCGCACCCAATACCATTCGGTCGGGAAAAAAGCCATGCGAGAGCCTGTTTCCCGACCGATCCGTACAGCACACCGAACGAGCAAGTACGATGCGCACAACAGCAAAGAATCCGGCCGAGCCGTACTCACCCAAACCAGGTCCTGTTCTCCGACCGAGGCGAATCCGGAAACGCCGAATCGAGTCGCACGGAAGGGAAAATGCAGCCCCGTCCGGCCGGACAAGTACGATGCGCTTTCCGTACGCGCCTCTCCCGTCGCTACGCACGGCACGTCAAAGCATCCGGGAGAGGCGCACATAAGCTCCGATTCGCGCCACAACACGATCCACGGCTCTGAGACGAACACGCCAGCGACGAGGACGAGGCGAAGCGACGAGGACGAGGCGAAGCGACGAGGACGACGCGAAGCAACGAGAAGGACGAACGACACGAACCAACCATGAATCCCTTCGTCCCGATCATACCAATATTCTACATATACTACCGGAACAGGCACGGACGCGTACGGCGCAGAAGGTAAGCCAGACACCAACCACAAAACACATACAACACGTACACGACACATCACACACACACACAGGGATGCAGAATATACTTACACCAGCAACAGCAGCACCATAGGGGCGGGATGCCCATCACCAATGCCACATATGCACACAGGGGCCTGAATGCGCACCACCACCCCTACCCAGGGGGCAGGATGCCTACCACTACTACCACCCTCACCCAGGGGGGCAGGATGCCTACCACTACTACCACCCTTAGCCAGGGGGGCAGGATGCCTACCACTACTACCACCCTCACCCAGGGGGGCAGGATGCCTACCACTACTACCACCCTTAGCCAGGGGGGCAGGATGCCTACCACTACTACCACCCTCACCCAGGGGGGCAGGATGCCTACCACCTTTACCACCCTCACCCAGGGGGCAGGATGCCTACCACTACTACCACCCTCACCCAGGGGGGCAGGATGCCTACCACTACTACCACCCTTAGCCAGGGGGCAGGATGCCTACCACTACTACCACCCTCACCCAGGGGGGCAGGATGCCTACCACTACTACCACCCTTAGCCAGGGGGCAGGATGCCTACCACTACTACCACCCTTAGCCAGGGGGCAGGATGCCTACCACTACTACCACCCTCACCCAGGGGGGCAGGATGCCTACCACTACTACCACCCTTAGCCAGGGGGCAGGATGCCTACCACTACTACCACCCTCACCCAGGGGGCAGGATGCCTACCACTACTACCACCCTTAGCCAGGGGGGCAGGATGCCTACCACTACTACCACCCTCACCCAGGGGGGCAGGATGCCTACCACTACTACCACCCTTAGCCAGGGGGGCAGGATGCCTACCACTACTACCACCCTCACCCAGGGGGGCAGGATGCCTACCACTACTACCACCCTTAGCCAGGGGGCAGGATGCCTACCACTACTACCACCCTCACCCAGGGGGGCAGGATGCCTACCACTACTACCACCCTTAGCCAGGGGGCAGGATGCCTACCACTACTACCACCCTCACCCAGGGGGGCAGGATGCCTACCACTACTACCACCCTCACCCAGGGGGCAGGATGCCTACCACTACTACCACCCTTAGCCATGGGGGCAGGATGCCTACCACTACTACCACCCTCACCCAGGGGGGCAGGATGCCTACCACTACTACCACCCCCACCCATAGGATGGACAATGCATGACACAACCAGCACACCACAACCTAGGGAATGCAAGAAGAAGACATCCCCCAATACCATGACAAGCGTGTGTAGACTGTGTCAAATGCCTACAACACCGAACATGACTTCTAACATACAATGTGACCCCCTAGCACATGTGCCACACAAATATGTGTGTGGCACACACAACGCAAGCAGGCCATGACCATTGTGGCAATGGGGTCCAAACATCCATCATCACAGTGACCAAAAGGCAAGTGTGGGGTCCATAGCTGAAGCACATTTTGAACATTGTGGCAATGGGGTCCAAACCCCCATCATCACAGTGACCAAAAGGCAAGTGTGGGGTCCATAGCTGCAGCACATTTTGAACATTGTGGCAATGGGGTCCAAACACCCATCATCACAGTGACCAAAAGGGAAGTGTGGGGTCCATAGCTGCAGCACATTTTGAACATTGTGGCAATGGGGTCCAAACACCCATCATCACAGTGACCAAAAGGGAAGTGTGGGGTCCATAGCTGCAGCACATTTTGAACATTGTGGCAATGGGGTCCAAAGCCCCATCATCACAGTGACCAAAAGGTAAGTGTTGACAAAGTAAGAGGTGCAACTGCCAAACTGCATGGATGATTCCTGGTCACAGAACAACAAACACATCAGTGGCAAAGTAGTGTATGTGTCCCATTGCAACATAAATTGGGGGAGCCAAATCCTGCAGTGCAAATAAGACATAACTTTGGCCATGTGCAGACAAACAACACCCATGGGGGCTGACACCGTCAACAATCATCAATGACACAATGACAGAAGTGACCATCCGAATGCAGACCCACATATTTGCACCAATGGGCACACACATGCAGATACCCTGTGGAGACTGCAGATGTGAGGCGAACAGATACCATACCATGGCAGCAATGGGACACACAATGAACAATTAGCACCAAATGAGGGCTCCCGTCCCATCAGCCTGGTCATGGAAGTGCCAACGTAATCATCAGCACAGATCCAACACACTTGTATAGCAATGTTGCACTGACAACACAGATGAGTCCTTCCCCATTGATGCCCAAACCTGCATGTTCACTGGAGATGGCCACACGGTCAGGGAAGTAGACGAATAGAACAATGGCAGGCACAACAGATGTGCAGGGGTGGAAGCCACAGATGTGAAGTTGCCAATCCAAGTAGGAAATCTCATTGCCAAATACTGAACACATGACACCCTCAGATGCTGCTATGGATGACATGGATACACCACAGGATAGGACACATTCCCCCTGGACCACATGGGTTCCTACACAGTAACACTTCATTATCATGAGACCAAATATCACCATCACTGCAGCAAGGGCATTGTTAGCATCATCAACATCATGTACATCAGAAGCAAAAGCACTAGAGAACAGAAAGTTGCTTTATTCAGCATATGTGGCATTAAAAGTAGAAGTCCGGTAGAACATAAACAAAGGCCAATGGCCAGTCCATCAACAAAGTCACAAGTGGGTGACAGTGGCAGATGCCACCCTACACATGCCTGCACAAAACCAGGGACATTCCACTAGGAGGGGCAACCGGGGGGTAGGCCAGGCACCGCAGGGATCAGGATCAGGGCTCACCAGGAGGAAGCAGGGAAGGGGTGGTGGGTGCTGAAGAGCCACTGACAACTGCAGTGGAGGTGTCTGACATGGTGTGTGCCGGCACAACTGGGGGCATGGCTCAGATGTTGTGGGTGCCGGCACGACTGCAGTGGACCCTGCAGATGGAGTGGACAGGTCCGCCACTGCAGTGCCCAAGTCAGACAGGGTGGTAGTGGACTCCACTGCAGTGCCTACCACCAGGGAGGAGAATGGGGAACAGGCAAGGTGGGCTGGACAGAGGGGGAGGACATCCTCACCACATCAGTGGCACAGACAAGCGCAGCGGGGGTGTGGTGCCGGGAGAGCAAGTGGCAGGGGGAGAAGGCCGGAGCCTCTTGGGGATGGTATATCTGTGGGTGGGGGAACCTGGGGCAGGGTGTGGTGGGGGAACCTGTGGAGTGGGGGCCTGAGGGATGGAGGAAGGAGACCTGGTGCTTGAGCTGCAGGGCGGCGGCAGGGTCTTGCTCTTAGCACTCCGGGGGACTTGCGGGTGGGGGCCTCAGTCTGTCTGCGCCTGGGGGAGGGTGTCTGGGGGCGAGGGGCACTCTGCTCCGTGTGGGGGGCTTCCTCTTCCCCCTGGATGCTGGGGCAGCTGGATCGGAGGGGAAGAGGCCGAGGTCACTGAGGAAGAGGCGCTGGGTCTTTGGGGTTGCAGGTGAGGCAAGGGAGGGTGCTTTGGAGGGAGAGGCAACTGAGGACTGTGCAGTGCCCGTGGATGCGTGTGTGTGTACCAGGGCCCCATCCCCTGTGAGTCTGGTTTCAGTCCCCTGACTGTGCATGTGTGTGCATTTAGTTTGTGGCGTGTGTGTCTGTGTGCTGGATGTGTGTGTGCTGGTGTGTGCCTGTGCCGGTGTGTGTGTGCTTGGGACGGGCAAGGTGCTGGGGAGTGTGGATGGAGCAGAGGCAGAAGGGGTGAGGGACTGTCTGAGGAGGGACACTGCTGCCGTCAGGGAGGAGTCCATGGACCTGTTGCCCCTCTGTAGGTCAGACATGCCCGATGAGATGCCCTCCATGAACGACACCAGCTGAGTCAACAGTGCGGTGTGCGCATGGAGGACACTCAGCATGGCTGTCTGCCCTACATGGAGCTGGCGAAGGAGGTACACAGACTCCTCACTCAGGGCAGCAGGGGACACAGGGGCAGGGGGTGAGGTGCCTGGGCCAAAGAAGACACGCTCCCGAACATGGGAGCCTCCACGGACCTTGGGAATGGGAGCCGATGGGAGGGCGGTGGTGGTGCTGGTGGTGGCGGGGACAGCAACACTAGCTGGGGTGTGGTGGCTGCTGACACCCGCCTCCACAAGGGAGTCATCCTCCGAGTTGCTCTGGTCCTCAGCTGAGGTGGATGGTGCTGAGGACTCCTCGGTGTGGCTCCCTCGCCCTCCGTGCCACTGGGTCCCTCCGACCACTCCTCGGCTGCTGACCCAGTCTGGCTCTCTGGCTCCTCCTGGTCCGTGGAGCTGTCCCCTTCCGTGGCCGTGGATGTATCTGCAAACAATGGGGAAACAGACAGACATCAGTCACCTGCACCAAACGCACACACCACTGTGAGCACAGCACATCACAGAGCAAGCCCTGGCATCATTAGTTGTACATTGCTAAAAGTGCCCTAACTGAACAGGAGAAGCCAATTGTCAGTCTGATGCCAAGCATGGCACTCACATCCCACATGGCCTTGCACCCATCTGTCTGGTGTCTGTTGGATTGCAACACCCCAGTGTGGACACATGCACCAAGTACACAGTAGTTGGACAGTGCAGAGGACACGGTGTGGACACATCACAGCTCTTGCCACTGAGTCAGTACAGGTTTCCGGATGAAAGGGATGCCCAGAGTCAAATAGGAAATGCATGTGATGCATACCAGCGACAGACACCATGATGCACCCATGTCCTGATAGCCAGCGCCACTATGGTGTGCATGTAGCACATGTCACTCCCCTGCAGGACCACAAATAAGTTGACACATGCCATGGCAGAGGCATGACTGCTAAGTCATACATCACTGTCTCAGTGATGTATGACTTGGCAGCCAGACAACAACACTATGCACTGTGTCACAATAGTAGGTCATGGGGAATGCAAGTCCTGGAGCTGCACAAGTGCACATGTACATCCCCCACACAACACATCATCTCAACCCTCATCTGTCCAGGTCACACCTATTGGACATATGGGAGACCTGTGACACTACCCTCTGAACCTGAGCCCCTCACAATTTGCTGTGAATGGGGAACAGCTGCCTGAACATCACATTCGCATACCCCAGCTCACGGGCAGCTGATCAAACACCTATGTGACACACAAGTATCGTCTCCTATGGTCACATCTCCAGGGGCATGCTGAGCCCCTACCAAGAAACACCCCAGCAGTCCTGGCAACTAATCCACAGCACACTGACACAGAGGCAGACACCGGAGGGGTCAAATCACTGTGCACAATGTGTCAGCTGATACACGGGAGTGGGAGTACAGAGTGCATTGCATGGCCTGGAGTAGGCATGACTGTCCTGCTCCACATGAATGAGGGATGTGCCCTGGACAGTGGATAGCTGGCTATGTATGTGTGACACACATAATCTGCACACTCCTGGGGCCCAAACATTGTTCCCACCCGCTGCATGGCCGTGTGCCACATACCCCAGGCACATGTGGTGGCTCAGCTCAGCAAGTGGACCACATATCAAAGCAACACGCAGATCACATGTCCAAACCCAGGCGTTGTGTGAACAATGGACCCACCCATGATGCCCACAACAGAGTTAGGGAAACAGATGCTGTCCCCCACCTTTAGTGAAGCAAACTGCAAGGACACAGTCCCAAGTGACACAATTCCCTGAATGTAAGGGCCACACCTGGGTATCAGATGAGCAGTGGGCAGTGCACAATAGAGGGACATGGCTCCTGGACAACATGACTGCTGCACTGTGGCAGTTGAACCAGGCCAGAGGAGGGCACAAAGCATGTAATACAGAGTTCACAGTGCAGTCTTTGACTCACCCCCTCCTTGCTGCTGTCTGGCCTTCAGCTGCCCATCCAGGTCTGGAAAGACCACCGCCAGGATCTGGAGCATGTGGGGGTCAGGGTCCGTGTTCCGCCCCTCCTGCGAGGAGGCGACAGCTTCAGCTGGACCCGTGCAATCCTCCGGGTCCAGCCCCGAAGGTCCTGCCACCTCTTCTGGCAGTTGCGGATCCGGCGCTTGTAGACCCCCACGGACCGGACAGCCCGGACGATGTCCTTCCAGATTTCCTGCTTCCGATGGGCATTAACCTGTCAGGATGACAAAGTGAAAAGGCCATTACCACACATGCAACATATCCGTGCATGACACAGTTGCATATACATGTCTCAATCACAGGGGCACATGATGTACACAGGCAGTGCAAAGCTGACCATGGACAGTTTGCCAGACGTCACTACATGGTATCATTGCATGGGAAGTAAAACCATGTTCAAATGCACTGTCACTGCACCATACCTGTCCAGTGCAAGTCACTACACACTATGGGGGGTGACAACTACTCAGTGAGCCTGCTAGCCAGTGGCGTGCAGACTCTCAGCCTTGCCAGTCACACAAAATGCACATTCAGAAAGGCAGTGCACAGAACACTCACCTGCTCCCCTGGTGTCCCATACAGCTTGCTGTACTGTGGAAGTAGGCTGTCCAGCAGGGCCTGGTTCTCTTCAAGGCTGAAGGCTGGGGCTCTCTCCACAGTACGTGCCATTGCAGGGTCCAGAGGGGCAGAGACAGCAGCAGTGCAGTGGCAGATGTCGTCCTGGAGCATGTAGTGCAGGCAAGTGAGCTCTCAGGGGAACAGCCAGCAATATATATGTGCTGGAGAGGCAGATAATGTCCCTTGTGTCCAAAGTGATAGGTCCAAGTCGTTTGCATCTTCTGAATCTGGCCAATCCATGGAATAGCAGCACCAAAACACGCCCACAGCATCCTTCAAATCCTCAACTTCATGACATACATGATTTTGCAACATTGTTGTGGGTGACCAACTGAATTTACAGCAACCGACTCGCTCGAAATTCGAAAACGCGTCCGTTGCCAGGCAAGCCCATTGTCAATGGGTGCGCACCGATCGGTCCATTGCGGTACAACGCGCACAGGGGTACAACGCGTACCCGCACACATTGAATGCAATGGGCCGGCCGGAGGCACCGATCGGTCCATTGCGGTACAACGCGCACAGGGGTACAACGCGTACCCGCACACATTGAAAGCAATGGGCCGGCCGGAGGCACCGATCGGTCCATTGCGGTACAACGCGCACAGGGGTACAACGCGTACCCGCACACATTGAATGCAATGGGCCGGCCGGAGGCACCGATCGGTCCATTGCGGTACAACGCGCACAGGGGTACAACGCGTACCCGCACACATTGAATGCAATGGGCCGGCCGGAGGCACCGATCGGTCCATTGCGGTACAACGCGCACAGGGGTACAACGCGTACCCGCACACATTGAATGCAATGGGCCGGCCGGAGGCACCGATCGGTCCATTGCAGTTCAACGCGCACAGGGGTACAACGTGTACCCGCACACATTGAATGCAATGGGCCGGCCGGAGGCACCGATCGGTCCATTGCGGTACAACGCATCACTGTACATGTGACTGGCATATGTCAGCATGCCTGTCTCAGATGGACATATGCCAGCCACAGATAGCTCCCAGGGAGTGAGGGGCACACCTACATCACGACAGCCTGTCCAAACCTTATCATAAGGCATGTAAGGATGCATTTCCTATTGTGTGTATGTTGGTGTACATGTTGTCCTGTGGGTGTCACCTGTGGGCAGCCACCCCCAGGCTGTGCACGTGTTCATGGGGACAGGATCCTGGGTGTTACGTGTACATGACCACTGTGATGTGCAACTGTTCATATCTGTGCATGTGCCATGGTCACATTTCACAGTGGTGTATGTGTATGTCATGTCACATACCCCGTGAGTCCCATGTGGGATGGTATGTTTGAGCCAGGTTGTCCCAGTGGCACAATAGTGATGGTCCTCCACAGTCTTTGTGCATGTAGTGTTTACAATGTCTCTGATTTCATGTGCACAATGGGAGACAGTCTCCACATCCACGTTGTGTGTGCATGGACTCTGATGTTGTGCGTGTGTGTCACAGACGTCCATGTCTGTCCTGCCGTGGCAAGTGGGGCCACTACCTGTGGGGGTCATGGTTGTTTTGCTGTGGTGTATACATGATACTCCATGTAATGCCAGTGTCCATGTGGCATTACAGGGTCTCTGGGAATGTACCTGTCGTTGAGCTGTGGTGCCTGGGGCACATCTGTCCTCACATGTCACTGTGGGGGTTATTGTGACCCGGCAGCAGGAGATGGGAACTGTGACACGGCCTCATGATATCCAATGGGCCAACCTGGGACTAATTGATGCCACCTGTTGGACCGTGTTGACAGATGTTGGCCATGTATGTACCATACATGTCCTTCCGGTACTGCACACTTCATGTAGTTGTGCCTCATAATGATGTATGTTGGGATCTTGAGTGTGTTCAATGCCGCATATGTGGGGTGACTGACAATCTTGCTTACTTCTCCTCTGCACTGCAGGGCTCCTGCTGTCCATCGGCCATTCCCAGACCTGGCAACGATGGTGGAACGGGACAGCATCCGACGGTACCGCTTCACCAGGCAGCTGATTGAGGATTTGGCAGTGCAGTTGTCCCCACATTTGCAGCCTGGCCGGCCGTATCCTACAGCGCTGACCCCCAAGGTGAAGGTGATGGCAGCCCTACACTTCTTTGCCACTGGTACCTTCCAACATACTGTGGCGACTGCTGGTGGGATGTCACAGACCATGTTCAGCCGTGTGCTCCGCGATGTTTTGGTGGCAATGTTGCTCTTCCTGAACCGGTACATCTATTTCCCTAGACTGCGACGACTCACTGACGTGAAGAGTGACTTTTATGCCCTGGGGAGGATGCCGCATGTAATTGGCTCCATTGATGGGACACATGTGGCTTTGGTACCACCACAGGCCCAGGAGCAGGCCTACAGGAACCGCAAGCACTACCACTCGGTCAATGCACTGGTGGTGTGTCTTGCTGACATGACCATCACACACGTGTGTGCCCGTTTCCCTGGTTCAGCACACGATGCCTTTGTGATGAGGAGTAGTCGCATCCCCAGGATGATGGCACAGATGCAGAACCAGCGTGCCTGGCTTGTCGGTGTGTACTGACTTTGTGCCATTGTGTGTGATCTGATCTGTAGTATTCCGCCCACTTTTCCAAGTCAGCTAATGTGCACTTGTCTGTCCGTAGGTGACTCGGGATACCCCAACATGCCGTGGTTGCTGACACCCCTCAGGAACCCTGTGACACCTGCCCAGATGCGCTACAATGAGGCACATGGTCGGACCAGGAGAGTGATTGAGCGGACCTTTGGTCTCCTGAAGAGCCGCTTCCGCTGCCTGGACAAGACCGGAGGGTCCCTCCCATATGCCCCTGCGAAAGTGTGCAAGATTATCATCGTCTGCTGCATGCTCCACAACCTGGCAGTGCGGAAGGAGTTGCCTCTCATCCAGGATGACAATGACCAACATCTGCCACCTGTGGAGGATCCTGGCCTGGACCACGATGCCAGTGACGATGATGATGATGATGGTGACGGTGATGTCCGCACACAGCTCATCACCAACTTCTTTAGCTGAATGTGAGTATCCTGAGGTGTCATGTCAATGATGTGAGTTGGCATGATGTGTGGGTGGTGCTCTGGTGCTGTTGGAGTGTGTCCATGGGCTACTTGACTGGATGTGTGTTGCGATGTGTGGTGACAGGTGGGCTGTACTCCCCAACAGTGTTGACATGCTAACTTGGTTCTGGGTGGGTATCTCGTAACATGTATTGTGCATGAGTTTTGCTGTTCTGTCCTGTACTCCATTGCTTTTGACTGTGTGTCATTTCTGTCCTTCGCAGGGTACTTTCAGATTCGTTTGGTCAACTGTGTCCACCGACGACGTGATTGCACATCCAGGCTGGTAGCTGTTGTGTCCCTACAGGTGATGTGCGCCACACCCATGGACTTCCTTCCGTCTACAGTTGTTGACTGTGTGCCCGCTGCCAGGTGGGGTTACCTTGCATCTGTAGTGGTTACGGCATGTTGCAACTGTGTAATAAACCTGTGCTTCACTTTGTGATGTGCATTGTCTGTGGTCACACATTTGACTGCCATTTGCTTACTGCACCTGTGGGCTACTTGACTACAACTGGGAATGGGTGTGGTGTCTGTGCATTGCACTGTCATCCCTGGCAACATCAGTGTAGGCAATGAGTCAGATGGCCTAGGTGTGTATGTGTTGTGTAGCCCTGGTGGTGTGTCTCCCTCATGTGTGTCACGTTGCCTGTACTCACATGCCTGTGTTGTCCTTGCTGTTGCAGTTCGCATACACAGTGTAATTTTGCAGTTCATCATCCCCATAACAGCACCCACGTTGGAATCACGACAGAGGCAAGTATGGTGTATTAGTGTGTTTATTGTGATACATTTGTGTTAATAGTGTATAGGATGGGTTGTGCTGTACATAACTCTTGCAATCCCAAGTTCCTAGGTGAATTGAAAGTCCGGGTAGACAGGATCCCCAGTATCGGGGCCACAGTTGTCTGACACATTGGTCCAACTTGTACTCCCCATGCAATGTGTGGGAGTAGTGTTGCCGTCAACAGGGTGAACAGTCTGTGCACAAAGGCGAACATCCAGAACAGGTTCAGGCTTCCTGGGAGTTGCGCTTGGCCATCGGCCTCTCACTTTTCCCTCCTCGGACGACCCCTCTTCTTGGGGGGGGCCCCTCAAGTACAGGCTGCTGCGGTGCAGGGGACTCTCCGCCAGAGTCCTCCTCCCTCCCTGTGGCAGTTGCAGTTTGTTCAGCACCAGATGTTGTTGGCACACAGGGAGGTGTGGACTGGTTGCTGTTCATCTGGCGGAGGCATTGTAAAATGTCCCTGTGCACCGCCGTCATCTCATGCAGTGCATCCCACTTGGACTCCACGCGGGACATGTGTGAGTCCACACGGGACATGTGTGACTCCACGTGGGACATGTGGGAGTCCAAGCGGGCATGATGGGCAGCCTACTGCTGTTTAATGTCTCTGAGGAGCCCCACTACCTGGCTGAGCTCTCCGGTGCTGGACTGGTACGCATCAGCTATGCGTACCAGTTGTGGGTCATCATGCACACCAGCAACGTCTGCAAGCAGCGACCTCTGTCTCCCACCCCTCCCACCACCCCTGCTGACATGTGCAGTGTGTGCAGTGGCACGCACAGATAACCCTGGTCCACCTTGGGGGTTGGTGGTGGTGGTGGTGTCCATGGCCCCAGGTTGGTCCAGGGTCACTGTGCTGGTGTTGCTCCTTGTTCTGTCCATGTCGGCAGGGATGGTATTCGTGGTGACAGTCGTTGGAGGGGTGGGTGCAGGGGGTGCAGCTGGTGGTCCTGTTGGTGCTGCAGCTGGTGGACCTGCTGGTGCTGCATGTTGACTTGCACCGGATGTGCCAGGTTGTTCTTCATCGTCCGATAAGGACAGAGGCTGTACGACGCCAGTGAGCTCGGCATCCTCTTGAGCCTGGGACTGGGACTCCTCAGCGTCTGCTGCTGTGTCCCCATCATCACCTGTTTTTGGGAGACACAAACAATGTATGTCATGTTTCTGCAGGCATCAATGGTTGACACACATGACAGTTGTGACTGTGCCTCTGGGTGCGGGCCTGTACATTGCATTGTCCTAAGTCGTCACAGTCATGGGTTGATATTGGTGTGGCACATTGTCCTGCATTATTTGGGCATTTCTATGTATTTTCTGGGGTGTGAACATGGTCTGCATTGGTTGTGTTTGGTTGACAGCCGGCCCTCCTTCCCACCCACCCAGCCAGTCAGTTATCCCACCATGGAACATGCTTGCGTTGCAGGGAGTGTAAGTTGTCTCTCAGGATGTCAGTCAGTGGTGTCCTGCTGTTTGTTGGTGCACAGTTGCCAGCAGGGCCTTGTGCTCCCCACAGCAGTAGCCAGTGTCAGCCATCTTGTGAGTCCTTCTCCACTCCCTGTGATGTGAGCATGGTTCAGGGTGGTGTTGATGGGACAGTTGTGGGGGTGAGCTATGTCTGTGACTACGACTCCCATCATGCCATTGCCTCCACCCCACTTCCCAGCATTCCCATACTTACTTGCTTTTGTGTGGAGTTCAGTGTGTGTGGGTGTGAGAGCAATGGCAAGATGGCTGACAGTGGTGTCCTGCTGTTGGTTGGTGTGCAGTACCCAGCATGCCCTTGTGCTCCCCACGACACAGCAACAGTGTCAGACATCTTTGATGGGCCTTTCCACTCTCTGTGGGATGTGCATGCGTGAGTGTGAGCTTGCTGGGCCATGTGGTGGGGGATGTAGAGCTGTGACTACGACTCCCATCATGCTATTGCCTCCTCCCCCTTCCCAGCATGCCCATGATTCCTTCCTTTTGACTCTGCTTCCCTGTGGGGTGGGCTGGCTGTGCTGACAGGATGGCTGGGAGTGTTGTCCTGGCAGTTGTTTGGCTAAGAGTCCCAAGAGTGTCCCTGTGCTTCACACAACATAACCCAGGGTGGTGGTTCTTTGTGGGATCTTGTGTTAGGATGGAGGGCATTGCATTCTACCAGGTGGGTACTGTCGAGTTTGTGTTGGGGGGTGTGTGAGGGGAGGTGCTTGTGACTATGGTCAGTGCTGCAAGCCCCCCTTCCCACCCAGCCAGCCAGATATCCCACCATGGAACGTGCTTGCATTGCAGGGAGTGTAAGTTGTCTCTCAGGATGTCAGTCAGTGGTGTCCTGCTGTTTGTTGGTGCACAGTTGCCAGCAGGGCCTTGTGTTCCCCACAGCAGTAGCCAGTGTCAGCCATCTTGTGAGTCCTTCTCCACTCCCTGTGATGAGAGCATGGTTCAGGGTGGTGTTGATGGGACAGTTGTGGGGGTGACCAATATCAGTGACTGCGACTCCCATGATGCTATTGGCTACACTGACTTGGCCAGCATACACAGAATTCCTTCCTTTGAGTGGTCTTCACTGTGTGTTGGTGTTGTTGTGGTGGCTACATGTGTGGATGTGTTTGTTAGTTCTATTTGTGCCACTGCCTAGCTGTAGTTGTGGTTGTGTTTGTACATGTGTTGGCACAGTTGGATGTGACTTTTTTGATGGCATGTGTTGTGTTTATCTGACTGACATACACATTTTGGGATGATTCTGTTCTAGTTGCTGTGTAATTGCTATGAGTGCATGGTTTGACTCTCCCCTTGACAGTGATGTGTGTGTTTTGTGGCAGTATATTGTGTACATTTGTTGTGTACTCACCAGGCTCTGGGATGTCCTCTAGTCCATATACGCTCACTGGCGGAAGGATGGCCCGCACCTTCTCCTCCCAGGGCCTGAGGTATATTGGCTTGGCAGGAGGGCCACTGCCGGTGTGTTGGCTGTTGATGTAGTCTTTCTTCAGCATGTCCCGTACCCTCCTGCACACGTCATACCACCTGTTCTGGATGTCCGTCTTTGTGCGCCGACATGGTGATTGGGCGTTCACCCTGTTGATGATCCTCTCCCACATCTTGGTTTTCTGCGACATGGGGGTCTGTTGGACCAGTGTGCCAAACAGCTGTGGCTCCACCCTGAGGATCTCGTCTACCATGACTTCCAATTCACTATCTAGGAACTTGGGATTCTTCTTGGGGGCATGGTGATGGGTGGTGATGGTGGGTGATGTGTGTGTTGGTGTGCAGGTGAGGGTGTGTGAGTGTGTGTTTTGCTGGGTGTATGTGAGGTAGGTATTTGTTGGTGTGCTGATGGTGTGTGGCTTGTGTGAGGGATGAGCTGTGGGTGTGTGGTTGCTTTCTCTTGGGTGCTGGCAGTGGAATGGCATTTGCAAAGGCTCATGGTAGTGATTTGTGTCCTTTATATAGGTGGAGTTGTGGGTGTGTCTTTGTTCTCTGTCCCCACCCCCCAGTATTTATTGGCTTGGTAATTGCTTGTTTGGCCTTTTTTGGGTGATTTTTCCTTTGTGCTGTTTGTGTATGTTGGAAACGTTCTTGTGACCGAGTCGGACCCTGCATTGGTCTCGTACGGTGTTCTCCGTTTCGTTCACGCTGTGTTTGTGCAGTTTTCTATGCTGCGTACGCGTCGGTCGCGGTGTATTGTGTTGCTTCGGCTCGGTTTTGTATGCATGTCGGTCGTACGGCTTGTCCTCCGTCCGACTCGCTCGTGGTTTTCGCGCCTTGCATCGTACTTTGCGGTTTGGAGTTCGCGTGTACGTTTCGGTCGGATTTGTTCCGGGTGCGTGTCGGTCGGTTGGATTCGCGTGTTTTTCCGGCCGGATTGCTGTTTTCCGTGCGGCTCGGTCGGTCGACTTAGTTTCGGTACGTGTCGGTCGGATTTTTCGCGCCTTGCATCGTACTTGGCGTGTCGTGCGCCACGGGTACGTGTCGGTCGGTATTTTTTCCGGATCCGAGTCGGTCGGTGCTTTTTCCGGCCCGAATCGGAATCGACCCCATAGTCCTTTAAACATGGGTGAGGCATACTAGTGCAGACCCTATCTGTGCACTTTCACTGCCTGGTCAACTTGGCATTTAAAAGCCCTTGGTCAACTCTTAAAGCCATGTTTTAGTACACATAACTCACCTCTGAGAATGAGATAAGCTGTAGATATGCTATAAACCATGGTGCTTTGTGCTTAAAAGATTGAGAGATGTGCTTTTGAGTTTTAGTAAGTTACTCATATAGTTGCAAACCCCTATGCCCAGCACTACATTCAGTATACCACCCATACTACAACTGACATGCATGTTTTCAAAGAATAGAGTCTCTCTCTCACCCAGTCTCACAGCACAGAGGGACGTATATATTCACTTACATATTTAGTAACTACTTTTGTACGCAGAAGTATCAAAGGCAGTTGCAGACACACCAACATACTCCTCTATTCCCTAACACAGGTACTGAGGTATTTGTTCAGCTACTTACATACATATTTAGAGATCCATAGAGCTACTGAAACAGACAGTCACATACCGGCAAATTTACTTAAACATGTCATGGCCCTGCTTTAGGTGGACTGCCACACTCACTCAGATACTGAGGCAAGTAGTGACACAACTGCATTATCCATCCAGGCAATTGTCCTTTAGATGTGGGTCAGGCGTACAAGTGCTGACCCTCTCTGTACACTGTCACTGCCATATTCACTTTCCAAGTAAAAGCCATTTGTAAAGTCTTAAATACACTTTTTTGCATACATAAGTCACCTCTGAGATACACTGTAGGTATACCATAAAGCATGATGGTTTGTGCTTAAAAGTTGAGAGATGTGCTTTTGAGTTTTAGTAAGTTACTCATGCACTTGCAGACTCCAATGCCAAGCACTACACAGAGTATACCACCCACAATACTATTGACATAACTGTTTCTAAAGTGTAGAGTCTCTCGCTCTCACCCAGTCACAGAGCGACAGAGGGACTTATACATTCACTCAGATACTCAGAAACTGCATATGTGAGCAGCACTATCAAAAGCAGTTGCAGACATACTTACACATACCTCTATTTTGTAACACAGGCACTGAGGTATTTGTTCAGCCACTTACATACCCATTTAGAGAGTCATAGACTAACTAAAAGAGACAGTCAAAAACCCATACATTTACTTAAACATCTCACGCCACTACTACAGGTGAAGTTCTACACTCACTCAGATACGTAGGCAAGTACTGACTCAACCTTGTCATCCATCCAGACAAATAGTCCTCTAAAAATGGGTCAGGCCTACTATTGAAGAGCCTGTATAGGCACTCTCACTGCCCACTCGACTTGGCATGTAAAAGCCCTTGGTCAAGCCTTAAACCCATGTTTTAGTACACATAAGTCATGCCTAAGTTAAGCTGTAGATATGCCATAAGGCACTGTGTTTTTTGCTTAAATATGAGAGTTGTCCTATTGAGTTTCAGTAAGTTATTCATGCACTTGCCGACCCCTTTGCCAATTACTACAAATAGTATGCCACCAATAATGCAACTGAGACACATGTTCACAAAAGCATAGAGACTCTCGCCCAGTCAGGCAGCCACAGAGGGACTTATATATTCGCTCACATATTCAGAAACTACTTATGTATGCAGCACTGTCAAAGGCAGTTGCAGACACACTTACATACCCCTCTATTCCTTAACATAGGCACTAAGATATTCGTTCAGTCACTTACATACACATTTACAAAGCCATAGAGTTACTAAAATAGAAAGTAATATACCGACACACTTACTTAAATATCTCACGTGACTGTTAGATGTGGACTGTTACACTCACTCGTCTATGTAGGGAAGTAGTGATACATCATAATCATCCATCCAGACAAATAGTCCTTTAAACATGGGTCAGGCCTACTAGTGCAGAGGCTGTTTGTGCACTATCATTGCCAGCTGTACTTGGCATCTGAAAGCCCTTTCTCAAGTTTTAACCCACACTTTAATACACATAACTCACCTCTGAAATACGCTGTAGGTATGCCATAAAGCATGGTGCTAAGTGGTTAAAAGACAAGCGATGTCCTATTGAGTTTCATTAAGTTACTTGTGCACTTGCAGTCCCTTATGGCAAGCACTATATAGACAATACCGCCAATAATGCACCTGACATACATCTTCACAAAGGCATAGACACTCTCTCTGACCCAGTCAGATAGTGACAGAGGGACTTATACATTCACTAACATACTCAAAAACTACTTAGATATGCAGCAGTATCAAAAGCATTTGCAAAGACACCTATATGCCCATCTATTCCCTAACACAGGCATTGAGGTATTCGTTCAGCCACTTACATGCACATTTACAGAGCTATACCGTTACTTAAACAGACAGTCATATAACAGCACACTTAAACATTTCATGTCACTGCTACAGTTGGACTCCAACACTCACTCACATATGTAGTGAAGTACTGACACAACCTAGTCACCCATCCAGAGAAGTAGTCCCTCAAACATGGGTAAATACACAGGAACTCAGTAAACGATATGGTAGTGTACCCAGTGAGAGACTAATGCATACATTGATACATAGAAAGACACAAACATAAACATAAACATTAAAAAAATAATACAGTAATGTTTGATATACTATAATAAGAGAACTGTTTACGATGGTAGTTTACTTATTAAAATGTTTAATGCGATAGTGCATAACGAAAAGGTAAATGTACTTTTTTTTAGTTTTCAGGCATCAATTTATAGTTAACTACAGAGAGTTACAATACCATAAAAAAGTGAAAGAAAAAGAAACAGTCAAGGATACTACCTACTCACAACCGAGAAACAAAGGGGGCAAAATGCGGAAAAAGTGGTGAAAGAAAAAGAGCTGCTGGTAAGAGAACAAAACCATTTTTTAAAATAGTATGTGGACAAATGGAAAGACAGCAAAATCAAATAAATGAAAAACAAAGTTTAAGATTAACCAAGAAAGGACAAAAAGTCTATGATATGAACAGTAAACAATCCCCCAAAAAAGTACAGGGCCTTATGTATGAGAAGTGACGCACCGCTGTCAGCGATGCGTCACTTCTCAGTGCGCCCTCCTTGCGACATGATGGATGCGTCATATTTACTGTATGAAGCATCATGTCACAAGGAATGACAGATATGTCAGTACTACTGACGTATCTGTCGGTGCAAAACTGACGCATTGCTGGAGTTGTGTCCAAAACGTGACGCAACTCCAGCAATGCAGTGGGAGGGCTATGAATATAGCACTGCGTCACCCTTATGCCTGCAACGAGGCATGCATAAGGATTTGACGCAATGGCGTCCTAGAAGTGGCACACTGAAATCTTATAGATTCCAATGCACCACTTCTACGAGGCTTGGATGCATACATTATACCTGCGCATGGTATATTGTAGCGCAGGTGTTTACAAAGTGACGCATCTGCCTAGATGTGTCACTTTGTAAATAGGGTGCAACATGGCACATTTTTTACGCCGCCGGTGCGCACAGAAAGTGACGCACTGACGGCGCAAAAGTTTAATCAGAAGGCTGAGGCAGTTAAAGGAAATCACAGTTAGAATGTTCCCTAGTAGAGTAATTCAGAATTTATTAAGAGCTGTGAAGAATTATAAACGATGGAGAGGAGCTGTCAGACAAAAGGAACATGTTTAGTATGTAGTTGATAAGGCTTTTGCTCTCAAAAGGAAGCTATTTTGTTTAACTCTAAACAGATTGAAGACACTGGATAAAATAGTGTTGTGTATTAGGAGAAAAAGCCAAATGAAAAGTCTTGTAGATAGAACTAACTTTTGACGTTTTCAGCTGTGAATGAACACATAGTTCTAGTACTGGACCATTCTTTAATAAACTAAATAAAAATAAATATACACTTGCAAGAGAACACATTAGTTTATGCAGTTGAAGAATCTGTACTATGTTATGAGATAAAAGATGGTTCTCCTATTCCAAAAGAGTTAATGGTACCTAGAAGTGCAGAGGTACAGGGAAGGCATAGACAGGGCCCTGTATATAAATGGAATTGTATCAGTATTTGTAGTGTTAGTGAAGAATCAATTGATATATTGAAATATTTCCTACGGAACTGTCAATGCAAAAGTGTGAAACAGAAGATAGGGATTCTGCAAGGATTAGATCCATAAAAATTTAGAACGTATATTAATTTGCAAGGACATTCACTAGCATGTCTATTGAAGAGAGTGTGCAGAAACACCTTTTATCACTTTATCATTTTAGCTGTTCACCGCTCTGAAATGCGAAAATTAGTTAGGAGGCGTTAATATGTTAAAACTCATGTCCTATGTTTAGGAGACATGAATAGAGCTCTTTTCCATGGTACAGTAGCAGAAGTAGAAAATGTATGTGATGCTTCTCAGTTTTGTTTCTTTGCTCCTAAAGAGGAATGTAGGGGAAATAAGGTCTTGGTATCTGCATGTGTAATGAAACAGGACACAGGCATTACTGTTGCTAACTTTCAAGAAGAGATTAGAAAGTCTAACACAGTCTGTTCAGAGAAACCAAACTGTGGGGGTCATTACGATGGCGGTCGGAAAAGCTACAAGACCGCCATGGTAGCGGAAACTCACCGCCCGCCGCTACCGCGGGAAAACCGACGGCTAGATTAGGATCCTCGGCGGTAAAAATCCAACCGCGGTGGAAAGGAGACCCGAGAAACTGCCCGTCCCGGGCGGAGAAGCCCGAAACCCGTCCGCGGCGTTCGGATTCGCTGCGGAAACAGTCCAAACCACCGCAACCACATCGGAGACACCGCCATGGAAATTATGATATCCCCGACATGACTGCGGTGCAGAGCGCTGTTTACGATCGCCGCGGTCGACAATAGTGAGGAATGAGAGAGCCCGCGGAAGCGCTGTAGCATAGCCACCGCTGCGTACGCTCCGTGAAAAAAATGGCGGTCGGAAAAAATACACACAACATGCCCACAAAGTGCATCAAGCAAACAAGTCATGCACCAAAAAACACCTAACACAGCCCAAAGACACACCCCCATGGTAAACTCAAAAACTACAAATCCCAGGACGACACACACGCCACACCTGCAACCAATACCCCATTCTGACATACCCACATAGCCCAGTATAAATCCAGCCCCCTACCAGACCACAATCCTTTGCAAAACTCCAGAACTGAAGGGACATACACCAAAGCTGAGAGGAGAGGCAAATCTGCACAACACATACACCCACATCACCACCACCACCACCACTTTTACACCTGCACCTCTAACCCCTTTGCACATCACACACCATACACATCACCACCACCACCACCTCAACACTTGCACCTCAAACACCTTGGCACATCACACACCATATCACCACAGAAAATGCCCAAATTCACTGACAGTGAGTTGAGGGTCCTGGTAGATGAGATAATCAGGGTAGAACCCCAATTGTTTGGTAACCTGGTACAACAGACACCAGTAGCCACAAGAACGCTAATGTGGAGAAGGATAGTAGATAAGGTAAATGCAGTAGGGACCGTGCCACGCAATAGAAATGAAATTATGAGGCGCTGGCACGATCTGAAGGCAGTGGTCAAGAAAAAGAGAGCCAAGAACCATGAGCTGGCTAACAGGACAGGCACTGGCCCTCCCGTTCCACTCAAGACATTCACCGAATGGGAGGAGAAGGTGCTTGGCATACTGCATCCAGAGAGTCTCACAGGAATACCCGGGGGAGTGGAGGCTGGTAAGTACAAACAAATGCCTAACATCACACTGACATGTACTGTCTTGCACCACTACTAAGCTATACCTCCCTGGAACAAATGCAGTCATGAGCACCACACTGTCACCAACACATCTCTCACACATTAATCCAACAGTCCCTCAGGTTCACCTCAAAGGTAGCTACAAACATCACCATGGGTACATGTTTACATGCTGCCAGCACTACAACTCCCACCAGGCCCCCTTGTCCTACAGATACGCAAGATGGAGCCCTGACCCCCCCCCATGTGGCAGCCATTGCATCGCTCACCTTAACCTAACAGGTAGGTAGCCATCCTCACAGGGAGGTGTGTATGTGCTTTGGAAGTCTGCACTACATCTCCCACCAGGCCCCCTTGTCCTACAGATGCGCAAGATGGAGCCCTGACCCCCCCATGTGGCAGCCATTGCATTGCTCACCTTAACCTAACAGGTAGGTAGCCATCCTCACAGGGAGGTGTGTTTGTGTGCTTTGGAAGTCTGCACTACAACTCCCACCAGGCCCCCGTGTCTTACAGATGTGCAAGATGGAGCCCTGACCCCCCCCCCATGTGGCAGCCATTGCATTGCTCACCTTAACCTAACAGGTAGGTAGCCATCCTCACAGGGAGGTGTGTGTGTGCTTTGGAAGTCTGCACTACAACTCCCACCAGGCCCCCTTGTCCTACAGATGCGCAAGATGGAGCCCTGACCCCCCCATGTGGCAGCCATTGCATTGCTCACCTTAACCTAACAAGTAGGTAGCCATCCTCACAGGGAGGTGTGTGTGTGTGCGCTTTGGAAGTCTGTACTACAACTCCTACCAGGCCCCCTTGTCCTACAGATGTGCAAGATGGAGCCCTGACCCCCCCATGTGCCAGCCATTGCATTGCTCACCTTAACCTAACAGGTAGGTAGCCATCCTCACAGGGAGGTGTGTGTGTGTGCTTTGGAAGTCTGCACTACAACTTCCACCAGGCCCCCTTGTCCTACAGATGCGCAAGATGGAGCCCTGACCCCCCCCATGTGCCAGCCATTGCATTGCTCACCTTAACCTAACAGGTAGGTAGCCATCCTCACAGGGAGGTGTGTGTGTGCTTTGGAAGTCTGCACTACAACTCCCACCAGGCCCCCTTGTCCTACAGATGCGCAAGATGGAGCCCTGACCCCCCCCCATGTGGCAGTCATTGCATTGCTCACCTTAACCTAACAGGTAGGTAGCGATCCTCACAGAGAGGTGTGTGTGTGTGCTTTGGAAGTCTGCACTACAACTCCCACCAGGCCCCCTTGTCCTACAGATGCGCAAGATGGAGCACTCCCCACAACCACAACCATGTGGCAGATATTGAATGTGACTCATCAAACTTACTGGTAGGTAACCATTTCAACTGGGATTGGTGTGTTGAATTGGTGACACTGCAGTACAACCCACAACAGGCCCACTTCTTCAACAGATCAGCATGATGGAGCACTTGTCCCACTCATAGGCATGTTACGTTTGTTCCCCCGCACATCACACCATTCCACTTTGTCCACAGTCACCTACACAAATTATGCTAAACAGTCATATTGTACTCAGCATGCACAAGTCTCACTGCCAAAATGTCCCACATTGTGTCTACTGTGCCAGGCATCACACACTGCAACACTAACACCTATCATGCTTCCCTGCAGCAGTGTCTGGCAGGTTGGTTGTCAAAGTGCTAATCACCCATGTCATACCACAGTGTTGCAATGTAAACAGTGGAAGTGCAGATTACCAAAAAATTCCACTTAACCTGGGACTCACACTGCTAAACTATGCACATCCCAACTGTCTTGCAACAGACCCAGCTGCCACAGTGCTGCACTGAATTGCATAACAAGAGTACCTTGTCTGACTAAAATGCACAAATGTGTCTGCTTGGGACCAGCAATGTGTGTATGCATTGACAATGGTCACATCTCACACTGTCTGTCTGAACAGTGCTGGTATAGTCTGGCCCCAAAAGCACACATTGTCTGCACATGGATGAATGTATCTTACAAACACACCACTGTTGATGACAACATGTAAGTGTATGGATGCCCCGGAACAACTGCATCACCAGTACTTTGATCATGTTCTCAGGTCCACAAATCCCATGAAACCATGATAGTGTGGAAATGTTTGCTGGGTGAGATGTTCAACCTGCTGTATGTCACCACAGTGATAGGAGCCTATACCACATGCCCTATTGTGCCTTCAAATGTTGGGGGAGTGGACCCCACACCCAGATACTTGGGACAACACGTGATGGGGTAGATATACCCCATGCCCTATTATGCCTGCAAATGTTGGGGGAGTGAACCCCACACCCAGATAGTTGGGACAACAGTGATGGTGGTGCCACACCCCATGCCCTAATGTGATGTGAAAAGTTTGGGTACTGAAACCCACACACACCTTCTGCTCACCACAGGCACGTTCCTCACAAGAATGACTCTTAAGTCACATAGCCATGTCATTGCTCACCTTCACCTCAACCGGTAGGTAGCCATCTTCACATGGAGACGGTGTTGTGGGGTTGGCAAATTGTCCCACAAATCCCACTATGCATGCTGTCCCACCCCTGAGTAGGATGGGCCACTCCATCCCCAATCACAGTCATGTGACAGGCATTGTATGCCACCCACTCAACTAACAGGTTGCTAACCGCATCTCATAGGTCGGGGCGTGTGGGGGTGGGAAGCTTGCACAACAACTCACACAAGCACACATGAGCTCCAGCCCCCAAGACTGATAACACCCTCGCACTAAGATGCATGTGTCAGTCATTGCAATGTCCACTTCCAAATCACTGGTAGGTAGACATATCATGCTGACTTGTCCCACACTGGACCAAGATGGGAGCCTTCCTCACACACACACACAGAGGTCTTACAAATACAAGCACAAAACAGCAAACAGAACATATCACCAGCCACTACATGCAGCCAGATATGCCTCACGACAAGCATGGTGGCATAGGACACCAGGCCTCACATTGCACAACTGCACACCCAGATAGCATTGGCCACTATAGTGTGCACACACCTAAGCAAATGAAATCATGACAGCAACCAAAGTGTGACATTCAGATCCACATGTAGATGTAACTCAGTGCACAACCCTGCACACCACTGCATGCCATCTGAAAATGGCAGGGGTCTAGACCAGCAGGGACCAATTGAAAGCAAAGAAAGCACGGCTTGAAGTGCAAATACAGATATGTACACCACATGCCAAAGGTATGGGTGCAACTACAATGTTCCCCCAATGTGCAGAGAAAACGGCTGCAAGGCCACAACAAGTGGCATGCATGCGTAACAGGATCACATATGATTAAACACTCACTAGATGCCAACATGAACCTGTCAATGTAAAACATTTAAATTGTGCATGTCATGTCTTGCCAACTCCCAATATGGACGAGTAATGCATGTACCTCAACAGCTTGTAAAGCATCACTGGATGTCGGTAACTGCAAATTAGATCAGTGAACAACTGCTGGATGTACAAACAGTTGATGTAACAGTGCGAACAGAAGCTTTGCTGGTTGCAACACAATGACCATTTCTCATCTGACCCACAGGTGACCAAGAACTCACCGCAGAGGATGACACAACCAACCTGCAGAGCCAGTCCCCACCCCGGAACAGAGACTACTGGATGAAGACTCCCTGGATTCCTTGGATGAGGAGCCCCAAGCCAGCACATCTGTTGTGGCAGGCCGCAACCAGGCCCAGGCACCCATTGTCCCCACAACCACATCTGCTGCAACCCATGACCTTCCCCAGACAGCTGTTGTCACGGCCTGTGTGGCAACCACTACCACCACCACCACAACCACCACCACCACGACAGCTGCCCACAACACCCTCCCTGCCCCAGGTGATGAGCACCCCACGACATCTACTGAGGAGGCCAGGGAGAGGATGCAGCGGAGCAATGTGGTGAGCCAACAGGCCCGTGGCAGCAGTGTAGGTGGGAGGGGCAGGGTCATGCAGAGGGGAACTGAGCCTGGGACGGAAGCCCTATCCCACATCAACAGAGTCCTTGGGGCATACGAACAGGGCCAGGGACGAATGGGCCGGTCTGAGGAAGATTCTCGGGAGCTCCTCCTGCTGATGAGGTCCATGGACACCTGCATGGGACAAATTGTGGACAGCAAGTGGCGCATTCTGAGGGACAGGCCAGCGCAACATTCAACATCTCCGCCTCCCCTGATGGGCAGCAGGATGACAGTTCGTCATCGTCATCCTCCCTGCGTCCACAGAGGGGGTGAGTCCTCAGACACCACTGCCCCTGCAGCACAGGCCCCTCCAGTCAAGCGCAAAAGGGGCCGTCCAAGGAAAGGCCAGGAGGCCTCACGTGCCAAAGCACCTGCCAAAGGCAAGTCCCGGAGCCAGCCATGATGGCAGACCACTGCACCACTGCATTTACCTTTTGGACTATCCTTCCCTACACTGCCATGTGAATGGCATCTGTCTGTTGGACTGGGTCTCCACATCACTGTGGTGACTACTCAATTATCTCATCCACCATGACCGTCAACTCATTTCTTCAAATTCCCCCATGTACATTTTCTCGACCCTCACATGTCACAATTGTAAATAAATACACCTTACACACATGTTGTTGTGTCTGCTCCGCCTTTAATACAGATTGTGCAACCTTCACCGTGACGTAAATGTCCCAGGGAAATGGAATGTAGGTAGGCAAGGAGAGGCTGAAGGGACCTAGGAAAAACATTAGAACAAGAGTCACTTGTTTTGGTGTGGCATCACACACATCACACAACACTTGTCAACAAGGTACTCCAATCTTCACACATTACACATCACAACAGTCGCCATGGAGACATCCTGTATCTGTGTCAAACTACCCTATCCCACAAACATTGCCAACCAGCAATGCGTGAACACAAGGCTGCAGTCACCAAGCTCACATACACCCTCACAGCAACTGCAATACCATCAGACCATGTGTCCCTCCTACATCGTCACTCACCTTCAAGTGAAGTAGCGGTTGATGAGCTGTTGACGCATGTCGACACCTTCCTCCTCTCCATTGTCTTCATCACTGGACCCGGGTTGGTTTGCAGGCGGGGGCCTTGGCTGCTCATCATCATCCAGGATCAGGGGTATTGCCTTGCGAATGGCCAGGTTGTGGAGCATGCAGCATGCCACGACTATCTGACACACCTTTCTTGGCGAGTACATCAGGGCACCTCCGGTACGGTCCAGGCAGCGAAATCGTGACTTTAGGAGACCAAATGTACGCTCTATTACATGCCGTGTCCTCCCATGGGCATCATTATATCGCACATCAGCTGCTGTCACAGGATTCCGCAGTGGGCTCAGCAACCACGGACGGTTAGGATATGCAGAGTCACCTGGGTGTGAGAAACACAGATTAACCTTGATGTTCCACAATGCCACAGGACAGCATGTCACACACACACCACGCCACTCCACTATGCATACTCACCCACAAGCCATGCACGCTCAGGAAGCAGATTGGCCATCAGCTGCGGGACGATGCTGCTGCGCATGATGTGCAAATCATGGGCTGACCCGGGATACCTGGCACACACGTGGGAGATGATCATGTCCGCCCGGCACACCACTTGAACATTGACTGAGTGGTAATGCTTCCGATTTCTGTAAACTTGCTCACGTGCCTGTGGTGGCACAAGCCCAACATGTGTGCAATCAATGGCACCAACAACATGGGGGATGTGTCCAAGGGCATACAAATCTCCCTTCACAGCCACCAACTCTGGCCCCTGGGGAATTGAATGTATCTGTCCTTGTAGTTCATCATAGCTGACAGTACATCCCTCAGCACCATGCTGAACATCGGTTGTGACATCCCACCTGCGCTTGCTACCGTGTGCTGGAATGAGCCTGTTGCAAAGAAATGCAGGCACACCATCACCTTTGAAGTCGCAGTGAAAGCTGTTGGATATGTGCGACGTGGCTGCAGGTGGGGCTCCAACATGGCACATAGGTTTTGTAGGGAAACTCTATCCAGCCTGAATTTGCGGATGATCTCTTCATTCTCCATGTCAGCCAGCACTGTGAATGGACGATGGATATTGGGCCTCCTCCTAGGTCAGATGAAAGTGCACATATGTCAATGAAACACACCATGAGATGTACAAGACATTTCACATTACTACAGACACATTGCCAAATGTTACAGACTGCACCATCAACCAACAGAGCCCTGCACAAGTCGGTACACATCAGGCACACTACTCGTACACTTGTCACCTTACCCGCAGCAATGATCTGTGCACACCTCCTGCTCATTGGCATGCACAGTGGGATATGGCACCACATGTGTGCGCACACCTGTGAGTATTAACCCCAGCATATGTGTCAAACTACAATACTACCCTAGCACACCGTGCTGCTGTCCATGATACACCTCCCAACACAGGTTGCACATGGCACACATCAAGTACACACTGACCACAGCCTGAGCGTGGTGAACACGTGTGTGCATGTGCAGTAGACAATGTGACAGTCAATGATGCCCCTAGTTCACACAATGAGACAGCATTGTGCGTTACATTGCACCTACACACATTGACCATTAGCTACATATGCTATGCAACACAGAAACTGTACAGTCTACATGCCCTTACACATCACATGTGACATGTGCGTGTGTATGTGTCAATGTAATTTATCACATACACATATATGGCATGTGTAGGTGACATGGAGTTAAATGTCCCATTCGTTATGTTGGCCTCATGAGGGTCCTTCAATGTTGGAGACACTGGGCACTGTTCATGTTGGGCTATGGATAGAGATGGATGACTCCATATGTGCAGCAAACCTGCTCCGCAAGTCCACGGACGGTCACTACAGGCACTGTATGGCACCCATCTGGCGGTGCCTACCGCCTGGCCCCTGCAGACTATCACTGCCAATACCCCAGACACGATCGCGGTAGTCTCAGCCATATCTACATGTGTATATGGTGGTTGGCATGCACCGCTACCCAGCTCACGGTCACTACTGGCACTGTATGGCACCCATATGGCGGTGCCTACCGCCTGGCCCCTGAAGACTGTCACCTCCAAAACCCGAGACACGATCGCGGTAGTCTCAGCCATATCTACATGTGTATATGGCAGTTGGCATGCACCGCTACGCAGCTCACCGTCACTACAGGCACTGTATGGCACCCATCTGGCGGTGCCTACCACCTGGCCCCTGCAGACTGTCACCGCCAATACCCCAGACACGATCGCGGTAGTCTCAGCCATATCTACATGTGTATATGGCGGTTGTCATGCACCGCTACCCAGCTCACGGTCACTACTGGCACTGTATGGCACCCATATGGCGGTGCCTACCGCCTGGCCCCTGCGGACTGTCACCGCCAATACCCCAGACACGATCGCGGTAGTCTCAGCCATATCTACATGTGTATATGGCAGTTGGCATGCACCGCTACCCAGCTCACGGTCACTACAGGGACTGTATGGCACCCATATGGCGGTGCCTACCGCCTGGCCCCTGCGGACTGTCACCACCATGGACCATGCCCTGGCAGCCAATGGGAAGCACACTCGCAGTAGCCTGATGCAATTTTGAAGATAGCGGTAGGCGTGTTCCGCAACTGTGTAGCCGGTCATTGGAGTAATTCAAAAGATGCACCACCGCGGTAGCGCACGCCTGGCCCCTGGGGTGTGTCACCGCCATGGTCCATACCCTTGCAGCCAATGGGACGCACAGTAGCGGTTGCTTCATATGGCTTTGAAAATCGCGGTAGGCGTGCACCGCCACCGCGGAGGCGGACATTGGATGATTTTAAAAATAGCAGACATGGTACACCAATTGCAGCGGCGTGGGACCACTGACACAGCCCCAGGGGCCTATATATGTGTGGGAGGGTGCCCCACATTTCCACTGCTACCAGGGACTGCTGCCTGACACCCTCCACCTGCTGCTGCTGCCTCCAGGGACTGCTGCCTGCCACCCTCCACCTGCTGCTGCTGTCTCCAGGGACTGCTGCCTGCCACCCTCAACCTGCTTCTGCTGCCTCCAGGGACTGCTGCCTGCCACCCTCCACCTGCTGCTGCTGGCTCCAGGGACTGCTGCCTGCCACCCTCCACCTGCTGCTGCTGCCTCCAGGGACTGCTGCCTGCCACCCTCCACCTGCTGCTGCTGCCTCCAGGGACTGCTGCCTGCCACCCTCCACCTGCTGCTGCTGTCTCCAGGGACTGCTGCCTGCCACCCTCCACCTGCTGGTGCTGCCTCCAGGGACTGCTGCCTGCCACCCTCCACCTGCTTCTGCTGCCTCCAGGGACTGCTGCCTGCCACCCTCCACCTGCTGCTGCTGCCTCCAGGGACTGCTGCCTGCCACCCTCCACCTGCTGCTGCTGGCTCCAGGGACTGCTGCCTGCCACCCTCCACCTGCTGCTGCTGCCTCCAGGGACTGCTGCCTGCCACCCTCCACCTGCTGCTGCTGCCTCCAGGGACTGCTGCCTGCCACCCTCCACCTGCTGCTGCTGTCTCCAGGGACTGCTGCCTGCCATCCTCCACCTGCTGGTGCTGCCTCCAGGGACTGCTGCCTGCCACCCTCCACCTGCTGCTGCTGTCTCCAGGGACTGCTGCCTGCCACCCTCCACCTGCTGCCTGCCACCCTCCACCTGCTGCTGCTGTCTCCAGGGACTGCTGCCTGCCACCCTCCACCTGCTGCCTCCAGTGACTGCTGCCTGCCACCCTCCACCTGCTGCTGCTGCCTCCAGGGACTGCTGCCTGCCACCCTCCACCTGCTGCTGCTGTCTCCAGGGACTGCTGCCTGCCACCCTCCACCTGCTGCCTCCAGGGACTGCTGCCTGCCACCCTCCACCTGCTGCTGCTGTCTCCAGGGACTGCTGCCTGCCACCCTCCACCTGCTGCTGCTGCCTCCAGGGACTGCTGCCTGCCACCCTCCACCTGCTGCTGCCTGCAGGGACTGCTGCCTGCCACCCTCCACCTGCTGCTGCTGTCTCCAGGGACTGCTGCCTGCCACCCTCCACCTGCTGCCTCCAGGGACTGCTGCCTGCCACCCTCCACCTGCTGCTGCTGTCTCCAGGGACTGCTGCCTGCCACCCTCCACCTGCTGCTGCTGCCTCCAGGGACTGCTGCCTGCCACCCTCCACCTGCTGCTGCTGCCTCCCGGGACTGCTGGCTGCCACCCTCCACCTGCTGCTGCTGTCTCCAGGGACTGCTGCCTGCCACCCTCCACCTGCTGCTGCTGCCTCCAGGGACTGCTGCCTGCCACCCTCCACCTGCTGCTGCTGTCTCCAGGGACTGCTGCCTGCTACCCCTGAACTCCACCTGCTGCTGCTGCCTGCAGGGACTGCTGCCTGCCACCCTCCACCTGCTGCTGCTGTCTCCAGGGACTGCTGCCTGCCACCCTCCACCTGCTGCTGCTGTCTCAAGGGACTGCTGCCTGCCACCCTCCACCTGCTGCTGCTGCCTCCAGGGACTGCTGCCTGCCACCCTCCACCTGCTGCTGCTGTCTCCAGGGACTGCTGCCTGCCACCCTCCACCTGCTGCTGCTGTCTCCAGGGACTGCTGCCTGCCACCCTCCACCTGCTGCCTCCAGGGACTGCTGCCTGCCACCCTCCACCTGCTGCTGCTGCTCCAGGGACTGCTGCCTGCCACCCTCCACCTGCTGCTGCTGTCTCCAGGGACTGCTGACTGCCACCCTCCACCTGCTGCCTCCAGGGACTGCTGCCTGCCACCCTCCACCTGCTGCTGCTGTCTCCAGGGACTGCTGCCTGCCACCCTCCACCTGCTGCTGCTGCCTCCAGGGACTGCTGCCTGCCACCCTCCACCTGCTGCTGCTGCTGCCTGCAGGGACTGCTGCCTGCCACCCTCCACCTGCTGCTGCTGTCTCCAGGGACTGCTGCCTGCCACCCTCCACCTGCTACCTCCAGGGACTGCTGCCTGCCACCCTCCACCTGCTGCTGCTGCCTCCAGGGACTGCTGCCTGCCACCCTCCACCTGCTGCTGCCTCCAGGGACTGCTGCCTGCCACCCTCCACCTGCTGCTGCTGTCTCCAGTGACTGCTGCCTGCCACCCTCCACCTGCTGCTGCTGCCTCCAGGGACTGCTGCCTGCCACCCTCCACCTGCTGCTGCTGCCTCCAGGGACTGCTGCCTGCCACCCTCCACCTGCTGCTGCTGTCTCCAGGGACTGCTGCCTGCCACCCTCCACCTGCTGCTGCTGCCTCCATGGACTGCTGCCTGCCACCCTCCACCTGCTGCTGCTGTCTCCAGGGACTGCTGCCTGCCACCCCTGAACTCCACCTGCTGCTGCTGCCACCTGTCCACAGTGATGTCGAGGACACAGAAGATCCGGGCCAGTTCCTTCACCAGCGAGGAGCTGGAGGTCCTGGTGGACGGGGTGCTTGCACAGTACCCAAGGCTCTATGGTGCCCCTAATGTCGTGGTAAGTCTCCAACAGTGTGAGTGAGAGTGCAGCGGGGCACACGTGAGGTGGAGGTGCTGCAGTATGTGTCAGTGAGTGTGGGGCTCTGACATGCACTGCCTAGAATGTTTTCTCCAGGGGGAAGGGCTGTGTAGCCTCTTTCACACGTTTCCCTGCATGCCCATCCAGATTTGAGGGACATGTATTGTCCTGTCAGCCATACAGTGAATCAGCAAATTGGTAATGCAGGAGTCAAGCCAGTGATTGCTTGTGTGAATGGCTGTGTGGGTCCCAAATGTCCCTCTCAGTGTCAGCCCACCTGGCCTGCACAGTCGCCGCCCAATTCCCACAAGTACACAACACTGCATGTACAGTGTGTTCCATGTGTCTTTTGTTCACACATCTTCATCAAAGAGCCATCTCAGCCCTGTAGATTGCACACGACAAGCCTTGTGACAAGGGTGTGTGTATAAGAGTTGATGTCACGGTATGTGAGATCCATGACACAGTGAGCCATTCACAGGGCTAGGACATTGGGGGCTGCGCAGTGTTGGACACAGTGAGTCCACCAACAACCATGTGTTGCTATCTAATCTATGTGTTGGTCTAGCTAACAGCGGACAGTAGATGTGGGCAGACTACACATTGCTTGATGTGCTGGCATCCTGCATGTGAATGGGATGTAGAGGTACTGTGTCCACCATCCCACCTTCATGGATTCATGTGTGGTTCTCCAATGCCGTTGTACCATGTGCCTTGCATTCTTGTCTCTGTTACACATATCTGTTGATTTGGGAGGAGTGAGTATCGTGCCACTGTTTTGAGAGATTTTGGTAGTATACACTGTGTCACTGATGTATTACCCCTCTTGTCTCCCATGCCTGCAGCTGAAAGTCCACCAGCGTAAAGCCGTGTGGAGGGCCATTGCCTCCAAGGTGCGTGATCTGGGTGTGTCAAACCGACGGCGCAGCCACTGTCATAAAAGGTGGGATGACATCTGCCGGCTGAGCAAGAACGTGGCCGAGATGACGCTGGGGCTGATCCCTCGGAGCGGCAGGTTGGCCCAACGCACCATGACACCACTAATGGCCCGCATCTTGGCCGTAACACAGCCTGAGTTGGATGCACAATTGAAGGAGCATCAGCAGCAAGCTAGGGGTGAGTATTTGTTGATGTGTGGCTTTGGCAGGGAGTGGCTGCATGTGTCCACAGATTGGACAAACTCTGAGCTATGTGAAGTTGGTAGTGTGATGCAGTGGATTGTAAGTGGAGTCTGTGTGGGTGCATCTGACATGCATTTGTCCCACCTGAACTCAATGATGTGATCTGCCCAATGTGCATTGACATTGCAATGAAAGCTGTGGCATTCAGGTACCTTGTGCAGTGGGGTACTGTGTGAATTCATATTGCTGGTGACGGCAGTGTGCCTCATCTGAGTGTGTTTCAATCAATGCGTGCAATGCCTGACAGCAGATTTCAGCTGCTACAACTTCTGAGGACAATGTGCAACAGTACTTGTGCCCGTGCAAGCAACATGGTGGCTGGCATGCGCTAATGGCCATTGTGGGCTATTATGTTGTGGTATATGTGTGTGTGCTCCCCTACTGCTCCATCCATGTACGTAATTGACACCATGTTGTGGTGTTCATCCTTGCCATCCTCAGCACCCTGTGTGGTCGGAGAGATTTTTGTGCCTGTGTCTGAAGTGGGCCACAGGCAGGATGGAGTGCTATGTGAGTCACCGGGATCACTTATGGCTGGATTTGTTCTTTACATGCACTGTTGGGTTGATAATTGAGGTGGCAATGTATATTTAGTCAGGGTGATGTGCAACGTGGATAACACATCTTCTTGAATGGTGATTTACTTGCACATGTTACTTCAGTTGGTGCCAATCCACTAACACTACATCTCTTTCCCATGTAGCATCTCCCATGTGCGTTGAGGGACAGGGGACGGACACCAGCGGTGAGGCATCCAGTGCAACAGCCGCACCGGAGCAGAGTGACACAGATGTGTCCCACAGAGGGGGACAGGAGTCTGCTGGAGGAATCACAACCCGAGACACAAAGCTCTACGTCATCTGACGCCAGCGGTGATGCATTCATGTTGGGGGCCACAGGGAACGGGGACTCTGCCTCCTCTTCCGCCACACAGCGTCCAGTGCCCAGCCTCCCATCTACTTCCACTGGTGCTGCCCGTGTTCGCACAAGCCAAAAGGGAAGAGTGTCCTTCACCCCAGGCACTGCTGCCCCGGCCCATGTCAGCCCTGCAGCCCTCAGTGCTGAGTCAGTAGAGCTATTGCGCCAGCTGTGTGTGGGGCAGACAGCTCTCCTCAATGCCTTCCTAGACCACGATAAAAAGTTGGGCCAGGTGATAGCTTTCATGGAGGGCATACATTCTGATGTGGGTGGGCTACACCGGACTGTGCAGTCATTGTCCTCAACAGTGACGGCAGCCCTGCAACAGGCACATTCTCAGGGAGCAGCTCCTGTCCCTTTGTCCACCCCCCTGTCACTGTGCACCTCTGATGACAGTGACAATGCTCAACAGACCCCAAAGTCCAGATACAGCACACGCAGCACACAGCAGCAGCAACAGCCCAAACGGTCCAGGCCGCAGACACCATCCCCACAGAAAACCAAGACCACCCCAGAGCACAGTGAGAAAAGCCAGTCAGGTGACACCAAGGGCCAGAGGGGCAAGAAAAAGGCCTCAGGGTCACAGGCCTCAGAGTCATCCCCCGCAAAGGACTCTCCTGTCCCAAGGACCACTCGCAAAGCAAAGAAGGCAGTTTCCCTGCCCACTGAGGAGGTGTTACCTGCAAGGCTTACACTGGATGAGGGCCCTATGGCTGATCCACCCACAACCTCCACTTCCATCCCGAGCCCTGTGAAGCAGGCACAAGGGGGCACTGTAGGGGCTAAACATAGTAGAAAGGGTTTGGAAGGGCGGAGGCAAGCCCCAGGGAAGCGCACAGCTGGATCCAGCATGTCCCCAGAGGGGGCCACAAAGTCAGCACTAGGAGCAGGTTTGGTGGTGGGGTTACCTATTGTGGCCACACCAGTTCCCATTAGTCCCCACACAGGGAAGCCTTTCAGGATCCCCAAAAAGTGGAAAGGCACCCCTCCACAATCTCCTGCACACACTGTGTCTCACCACAGCATCAGTCCACCTCCCCGTGCCACCACCCCACCTGGTCCAAGCAGTCCTCCAGCTTCCCAAGCCAGAGATGTCTCTTCCACAGATGTTCATCACACTCCCCGGGGCAGTCCTCCTACTGACCGCGACACACAGTCACCTCCAAGTCCGACAGACAGCCACATCTGAGTGGTAGTCACCCTCACACATCTGTCTGTCCACAGCGGTGTCTGTGATGCCCATTGTTATCCCCATGACTCTGTTGCTAAGCATGGCATGGTATATTCGCACACATTCGCTGTGCAGCTTCTGATGTGACTACTCTGCACATTGTACTTGCCTTGTGGTTCACTGCTGTTTGCACCCTGCCTGTGCAGCTTCTCATGGACTTCACCTGCACATTGGACTGGCCACTGGCCTTGTTGCTCACTACTGTTTGCCCCCTGCCTGTGCAGCTTCTGATGTGACTACTCTGCACATTGTACTTGCCTTGTTGATCACTACTGTTTGCCCCCTGCCTGTGCAGCTTCTGATGTTACTACTCTGCACATTGTACTTGCCTTGTGGTTCACTGCTGTGTGCACCCTGCCTGTGCAGCTTCTCATGGACTTCACCTGCACATTGGACTGGCCACTGGCCTTGTTGCTCACTACTGTTTGCCCCCTGCCTGTGCAGCTTCTGATGTGACTACTCTGCACATTGTACTTGCCTTGTTGCTCACTACTGTTTGACCCCTGCCTGTGCAGCTTCTCATGGACTTCACCTGCACATTGGACTGGCCTTGTTGATCACTACTGTTTGCCCCCTGCCTGTGCAGCTTCTGATGTGACTACTCTGCACATTGTACTTGCCTTGTTGATCACTACTGTTTGCCCCCTGCCTGTGCAGCTTCTGATGTTACTTCTCTGTACATTGTAGTGGCCACTGGCCCTGCAGTTGCCCACATTTGTTATCTATCTCTGCACAAGTGTGAATAAAGACAGTTGTTCATGTTGTCAGTTCTGTCAGTGTAATTTCTCAATTAAACTGTTTCTGTGTGTGCATGGTTTACTGTGTCACATGCTCAGTATGGCACTTCAACATTGGCAATGGGTTGTCTCACGTTTCCATGTTTTTGCAGGGGTGACAGGGACTTCAATTCTTCCTGACTCTTATACTTGTGGGTGTAGTGAAGGTGCTTTTTGTAAATGTTCTTGTTGTCATCATCCTTCTTTGTCCATGTTGTCTATGGTGTAGACATGTAATGTTTGGAGGCAATGTCAGCACAGGGTGGGAGTTTATGCACAGGCTTTCATGCAGGTTGGCACGGGTCATGGTGTCTGTGTGAGCTTACTTACTGTGTGCCCAGCAGTGTATGTGTACGGTCCTCTTGTGGTGGTCAGTAATCCTGGTCCCATGCCTTACTTCCAAAGTGTACACTTTGGTGGTGGAGAAGTGTGTGGTGTGAAGGGGGTGACTTTGTGGTGACTCTTGATGTGTGTGCACCTGCATTGTCAACTACACCCATGTGTCACCCTGGAGTGGTGTGCGTGTATGTGTACTTTTTGTGCCCTGCAATTGTGATTTGGTGCACATGGGAGTGTTGTGTGCTGCTGATGTGAAAGGGGGGATGTGTGACGTATCCTACTTGTGCTTCTCAATCATGGAGTGTGTGAATGGGGCCTGTGTGCTGTGGTGCAGAGATGCTCTTGTCAGGTAATTGCATACCTATGTGTGTCTGTTCAGTATTTGACTTCATGGCCTTCCTCTCATCCCTGTGCCTTGACATGGGTGGCCTTGCTGTCTCCCTGAGTTATTGAATTGAGGTGCTTGTGTTTTGGGTTGACTCACTGTGGCAGCCATGTGTGATTTGATGGGCTGTGGGTGTTCTCAGAGGTCTGTTGTCTTGCATGTGATGTACACATGCTTGATAGTTGTGTCCTTATCCTTCCCTTTGTGGGCACATCACTTTAGCTTTCATGTATGTTGTCCTCCATTGCTGCTAGCATGTCGTCTGTGTATGTGGCTGTGAGGCAGGGTAGGGTGTGTCTGTGTAAGTTGGTAGTGTTATAGGGATTCTGCACACACACAGAGCTATGCACAGGATAATAGGACCCCGGAATATAGTGGTGAGCCTACCATAAACCGTAGCACCTAAAACCCCAACCCAACTAGCCTTAGCGTCCCATTAGCAACAATGTACCAATGATTAGACAACCCAGAACACGGTATCTCTCTCTCAGGACTCGCAGAAGCAAGAACACTCATTAGTCACTCACTCATACCTGTCCACAACTTGCGTAAGAAGAGACACAGTATAGGTTAAAATGTTTATTTCAACTTACGTGCTCTAAGATACAGTACACGTGTCAGTACTATCAGCATAATGCATAAGAATAATATAATCAGCATAGTTACAACTCCATAGAATACAAACGGGGAAAGCATCTCATAAAGCAGTGGATATAGGACTAAATGACCTTACCACCCTCCCCGTGCTAGAAGCTAGTTTATTATAAAAATAGAAGACCTCTGGGCTTGGACTAGCGAACCCCCATACCTCAGTCTCTAGATGCAAAACTACATCAGCAGACAATCACAGCTCTTCTCCCTGGAAAGGTTTTCTCCAAGTGCCTCTTAAGCGGGAAAACCGCAATATTAAAAGCACACCAATTTCTCCATGGCAGCTGTACATAGTGTTATGTCTAGGTGCGAGGGACGGGCCATATCAGCAAGAACTAGGGCCGTTGTTTTTCAACCTTGTAACTGTTGTGCAGATCGAGCCCAAAGGGAACAGGAGAAAAGGTGAGAGACAGTAAATGCAGACAGTTCTAAAATAACTTGGCAGGAGCAGAGGCCGGTAGAACAACGGCCCAGAGTAACGTGTGCAAAGCAAAGCATCATGGCAGCCAGGCCTAAGGCAACGTAGCAAAGCAGGCCAGGAGGCCACAAACCACAAGACACCCTCCCCTGGACAGTCCATCGGCCAAGACAAAGTTCAAAAGTACCGAGCAGAACAGAAACGTCCATATTGGAGGCAGCCCCCATGAAGGACAACGAATGGGAGAGACGGAAAAAAAATTAGTCGATGAAAAAAGAGAGCCAGCGAGGCAGTTCACAGGAAACGATGGCCATGTCAATCCAACAGCGTGTACGTGCAGAAAAACGCTATAGCATCCAAGAGGACATCATTGGAATCGTCAGAAAACATAGACGCCATCCAGTCCAACAGATCAAAGCAACAGGAATGCTCCTCGCAGGAGGGAGCATCCAAAAGCAATGCGGGACAACTTGCGTGATACTCAATATAACTTTGTTGTAGGAGATTCAGAGCAGCCGCCCAGATATCCCATTGCGCCAAAATCCCCAGTGCAGCCGCACACGTCATGTAGCCTACAGCGGAACAGTCCCGTTCATGGGCCTCTAAGGGACCCACCAACCGAACAAAATCTGGAACAGACAACGACGAATTGGAGAGGCAATAATCCATAGTCCAGGTGAAAGGACAGCGGATGCAAGACATCACAGGTTGCACGCAAGTGAAATACGCAAAGCGAAAAGAAAGGGTATAGGACACACTCAGCGTCGCCAATGGCAGAACGCCGAAACCAAACAGGAGGCGCTCACGGAGCAGCTGGAGGCGTCCGGGGTCGAGAAGGGCCCATTGTGGAGCAGCTATTGCGGAGGAAGCAGACCAACAGTAGTACACCAGCTGCCAAGGCAAGGATTAACGGAAAGCCACCAAAGACGCTGGAAAAAATCGAATTAATAAATGCCGGTATCACACCAAAAATAGTTTGGAAAGTGGACACAAGGCCGGACCCCACCACCTTGAAAAAGTGCACCAGACCTTCAGTGTTAGATGCGTTAAAAATACGGTGAATCAATTCACCGAAATGTTGTGGGAGATTAGTGTTCAAAAGGGCCTGTATTTCACTGTGGGTACTTGCCACCTGGAGAATGAATGTCTCCCGGGCGGATGTGAGCATAACCTCCTGGTTCAATAATAGCGCCTTTATTCTGCTCAGTTTATTGAAATCCGCCTTCATGGTAGGAATGGAAGGCCAAATAGAATTATCTACAATGTCGTGAGGGGGAGGAAAAAGCACATTCTTGCAGCAGACAACCCTGTGCGAAACCGTAACAATATAGGGGATGCCGGCCTGCATGCCACAGCAGTTTTCGTTATTCAAAAGCAAATAGCTACCATTTGTAAGCAAAGTAAAGGTAGGAGAAATAGCAGGAGTGGGAATACCCTTCAACACACAAGCAAGATTCGGAGCGGAAACGTTACAAGCTCCGTGCAGTTTAATATGTTTACAAACAAGGGAATGACCCACAGTTGAATCGCATGACTCCCCAGTGAGAAAAACTTCCTTGCCGTCTCTAAGGCATTTATACATGAAAGGAAGGGACCAGAGTTCATGCAGGAAGGCACTACCCAAGGGCTGGAAACGGCCCACAGGATAATGCTTCATGCACGAGCTAAATTCAAACAAGGAAAAAGGCAAAGCGATAACCCCATGAACTAGCCACACAGCAGAATCAAATTCCGCCACAGAGAATGGTAAGGGTTCCACTTTCTCGATATGTAACAGAGTGTAAGCTGCATCTTTCATGGACATGAACTGCTGTTTGTCAGTTAAATTAAAAGGCAGGAATAAGGCAGTGGTGTTCAAAAACTGCCAAGGAACTTTACCCAATTTAAGTGTTTGCAAAGTCCACGCAAACTGCATAACTGAACGTAATTGATTTTGACCATGATACAACACAGAAACATCATCTTGTACAATATCAACAACAGAGGACACAATATTCTCTAACGTGTAAATGCGGGAAGACAGGGTATTAATACTGTTGTCAACAACAGCAAGCACTTTCTCCAAATTCGCTTGGTCTATCTCCCGCAGACGGGAAGCAGCTTCCATTTGCGACAGCTTCCAGAGTTCATTATAAGCTTCATAAATGAATCTCTTCGGTCGTGGACCACGAGGTCCCAATATAAAGTCGGACAGATCAATAGTGCCTGATAGGAGGGACAAATGTTGTTTAACAGAGTCTAGGGAAGAATGCTGCAACCACTGTTTACATAATTTACCAACAGAATATGTTGTGACAGTACGGGAGTCAGAAAACCTAGGATCGGGCCTGTCCTGTGTATAGCCAGGGACTGAGTCGTGAAAACGCAGTTGGCACGCATTAGATGATATGGGCCAAGCCAACCAGGGTGACTGAACAAGCGTAGAAACATTAAACGAATTGTTCTGAAACAAAGCCTGCAAAGTCGCAAGGGACATATTAAAGAGCAAGCTGTTGTTGGGAGTGGAGGACAGGGATGGAATGGAAGGTGCGTTTAATTGTTTGGTGGTAGCCAAGCCCCAACATGTAGTCTGATAGATGGAAGCATTCAGAAATATAATTTGGGCCGGGATAAGGCAAGCACGATGCAAGGCCTCGGTGCCTTGCACCTGCCATGGTTTTGAGCCCCAGATTGATTTCAAATCCACAGTGTCCTTCCAGTATTCATAACCACCCACAGCTAAGGCGCTCAAAGAGGAACCCGAATATAGCAATTTGGTGTGGGTCAACATAATTTTCTGAGTAAATGGGGCGGTCAATTTAAAATAATAGGACCCAGGGTTCAATCTATTAAAATCAGCGAAATATGTGAATTTATGTCTAAGAGTCTGGGAGCTACCCGGTAAAGGGTTTGGGCAATGTTCCCATTGGGTGTAGGCGAAAGAACCACGAAGTGCACTTGGTTTATGGACAAAATGGTTGCTCCAATGCTGGTAGCAATACAAATCGGCATAATTCGCAGAATTCATATACAAATCTTCAGCATTAAAGGAAGCATAATATTTTAAATCAGCAAACAATGCTTCAACTGCATGCACATCCCAATCATCAGAATGAATATTACTTTTTACTACATCACCCATCGAAACTCGAAGAACATTTGGTACATTAATAATTTCTGTCGGTCCATGAATTTGAAAATTTACTGCATCCCATACGATGCCATCAGCAACTGGAAAAGCTGAAATGTTCACAAATGTGTGGTCACGCTTCATGATGTGAGATGAGGAATGTGGAGCCAAAGTTCCAGCAACACTGTTCACAGCAGAGCGTTCTGGTAGATAGTGACCATTGATGAGTAGAAAAAGCACTGTGACAAAGCCAATGGACATGAACAAAAAAATGAGGAACAGCACCAACCAGATGTATGTCCGGGGGGAATCAAAAAATTGTCTCTAAACCAGGATACAAAAACACTGAACTTGGACGGGACAATTGATGAGGTGGAATCCGAGTCAAAGGAATAACGTGTTGGGCCCAGTGGCGTTGTTGGTAGGTGTGCCACCGATTCGGTATCGGGGTAGGTATACTCGTTCTCGTCGATGCAGGGGGAGACAGGGGGTTCGAGTATACTGTCAGGCAAATCAACCATCTCAATTGTAACATCAGTGACCTTTCAGGCAGGAGGGCCACGAACACAAGTCCGGTAAATGGCAGGACAAGAGACCGCTGGTGTAACACTATTCAGGATCGGCCAGATGTTGTAGCTTGACATTTTCCACTGAGACGTATCTGTTCTCCTTGCGACCAGGAAGCGGTGGTAAGATGACTGTACGTGTTCCCTTCAAGCCCAGGACTGGAACCGGTGCACGATAAGAGGGGCCGAATTCTTTCTTGTTCTCCACCTTCTCTCGAACCAGATCGCCAATCTTCGGAAGCCAGCCGGCAACCGGAATCTGCAGAGCAGGGTCTGTGGCTGAAGGTAAATGTGCGACTGCAAGTTTGTCTCGGGCTTCTTGTAAGTCCTGTAACATAGTAGAATGGTTATCTACATCAAACTTGGCGGATTGCGCCGCCATGTCTAGACCATCAAGGTCAGGCACAAACATTCGTATGCCAAAGAGCATTTCGTATGGGGTCCGCCCACCCAGAGGTCTTCTAGGGAGATTATTAAGTGCACGTTGTACGGTATACAAGTGGGCCAGCCAGTTCCTGCCAGTACCTAAGACTCTAGCTGTCAAGGATTGCTTTAAGTCACGGTTCATTCGTTCAACGATCGAGTTGCCCTCAGGCCGATACGGAGACGAAAATTTCACCCGCACCCCCAGTGAACCCATTGCGTCCTTGTAAGCCTTAGAGGCAAACGCTGGACCTTGGTCAGAATGGAAGGTGCCACAAGCGAAAATTCCCACAAAGACACGCAAATCCCTGATGACATTTCGAGCGTCAGCACTCCGTTGTGGCCAGACCCAGATGAAACGTGTGCACGAGTCCACTGCCACTAAGATATATTTATAGGCAGTGTCTGAAGAAAATGGACCGCAGTGATCCAGGTAAACACACCCAAAGGGTCTGTTAGAAATGCAGAGCGAGGTCTGTGGTGGTCGTGTAACCGTGGAAGGCTTAATCTGTTGACAAACGTCACAAGAAAGCACATAAGTACGGGTGTCTTTGTATAAACCACGCCACCAGTAACGCTGCTGCAAGATGGAACGGTCGCAGACACTCCAGCATGAGCCGAAGCCATGCCTTCGTGTGCTGCCGTGATCAAGGAAAGTCTGCGGTCCGCGTTGGGGATCAGCCGATCACCAACGTCGGGTATTGTTACATAAGGAGCCTGTTCGGGACCTAACTGATAAGAATATTTGGAAGGAAACCCCCAGGGTAATTAGCACCTTCCTTTGTTGCAGCAATAGCTGCCAATATATCGGTGTCAATTTTTGACATGGATCTAGTAACTGCTGCTACTGAACACGTGACTACTGCTGACCTGGCAGCTTCGTCTGCCAGACCGTTACCAACAGTGTGTGCGCCCACCCGCTGATGGCCTAGGGTGTGAACCACCTGTGTGAGTGGCAGATGTTGTCTCAATTCTGCCACCCGAACCCAAAGCATTTTATGCTTGATTGTGCTACCTTTAGCGTCTCTATAGTCGTTTTGCGACCAAAAGAACAGATTGTCATTGTAAGATTGAACACAGTAGTAAGAATCGCATACAATGAGAGTGGTCACATCCGGATTAACGAACTCAAGCGCAAGCACCAATGCGCGCAGCTCGGCCAATTGTGCAGTACTGTCCCCGAGTGCCTGAGTGTGCACCACAGTGGATTTGAACTTTCCGTTCACAAAGGTACCTGCAACAATAGCACATGCGGCTGAATAAGCATGCTTGGACCCCGTGGCCGGTTGTGCCGAACCATCGGTGTAGATCACACAGTCGTAATCCTCAAGCGGGAGCAATGACAGAGGAGGAGGATGAACGAATTCATACTGTAAAAACTCCTGAGTCTGTAGAGATGAATCGAAGATGAAAGTGACATCCGGAGACGTCAAAGAGGTTGCCCATTGAATCCAACGGGGGTGCAACGCCTTAGAGTTCGGAACACTCGCCTTTGTCACTGCCTCTAGGGCAGGATATGGTGTTACCACCAGAATGCGCTTTCCCTGTGCCAGTGCGCGTTCCTTTAGAATCGCCATCTGCACTGCAGTCAGAACTTTCTCCACAGATGAAAAGCGCATTTCTGCGGAAGTGTAAAGATGTGACTTGTATGCGATGGGTACTGTGTCACCTTCGTTAAAGGTTAAGTACGTGAAACCCACTGCCCCTGGAATGATTCTAATCACCAGGTTTGTGTGGTTGTCATGTGTCAACAGGTATTTAGACTCAAGAAGGTCTGTCTGCAAAGACTGCAGAATGGAGGAATGCTCCGGAAGCCAGCACGACTTCGAAAAGTCAGGTTGTATCAAAGCATACAGTGGCTTGATACGCTGGGCGTATTCGGGAATGTAAATACGCCCGAAGTTCAGAAAACCCAGCAAAGACTGAAGTTTTTTCAGAGTAGTAGGAGGGCACAAAAGTGCACATTTTTCTAGGAAGTGGGGGGCTAATCCCTTCCCTTCATTGTTGAGCCCGTAGCCCAAGAACAAAACGGTAAATTCAGCAATGTGAGATTTGGCAAAGTTAAACTTGTAACCTTGAACCGCAAATTCTAGAATAATGCGGTCTACTCGGGAGAGATGCGGGAACAATTCGTCGTCTGTCAGATAAATGTCATCAACGTACGAACATGCATCTGGGTCAATGCCGTCTAACAAAGAGACAATACGGGCGGCGAATACGCCGGGACTGTTCTTATAGCCCATAGGTAAACGCCTGGATTTGAATAATTTACCACCGGAGGTAAAAGCGCTCCATTGGCTACTCTCCGGGGCTAAGTTGTGCGTGTAGAATCCATTGGAGAGGTCAAGTGTCGTTTTATATTTTTTACGAACAAGACTGTCTACAAGCGCAGAACTGTGAGTATTTTGCACCGCAAAGGTCCGACAATGGGAGTTTAAATGTCGGTAATCCAAAACTAAGTGGTACGATCCATCGGGTTTAGAAACCGCGAATAGGGGATTATTCATTGGTGATACGCATGTTTCAATTACTCCCTGATATTCTAACTGAGTCAGAATTTCAGAAACGGGGCCTTTGGCTTCCCGTTTGATGGGATATTGGGGTTGTGGCTGTGGTAGGGACCGCAAAGGTATTTCATGGGGGGAGAATCTTCATCCCAGCCCACGTGATTGCGGTATAACGCAGGAGCCAGGGACACAGCCCACTCAGCTGCAAGAGCCTCCGCTTTGTCCTTTGGGACATGTCGAGAAAAGCTCGGAAGGATTACCTCCTCCCCTTTACGCGCAGCAAGAACGAATGGGGGCGGCCAATCCGCCTCCGCTAACAAAATGTCGTACGAAGAGGTCAGATTTTCCCAAAAATCCCTTTAATTACACGCTGTATATCACCTTCAATTTGGATGAACAATATTATATAGTCTGTCAGGGGGTGCCACTCTGGTGTCAGCTGTCTCAACAGTAATGAATGTATCAGTTGCTGTCGCCTCCACATGAGGACGTAGTGCCTCCCGCACTATGGTAACTTCCGCGGCGCTGTCTAGGAGGGTCACTGCCCACGTCCAGTTCAGGAGTCTCGTTCTCACCGTCTGTGGCATATTTCGCTGTTACAGCGGCAACTTTCTTCTTCTGAAATTGTGGGCGAGAACGTTGAAAGTCTTCTGCTTTCCCTCTGACTTGTTGTCGAGGTTGGTCTCGTCCCTGGGGAGCCTCTCGACCCCTTCCTCTATCCTGGCGATCTCCTCCACCGGCCTGTGAAGTTGTCTGTGCCTGTGAAGAACGAGGAGAACGCGTATCAGGGATCTGAAACCTATCCGGAGATTTAATTCTCGCCCTATCGCGTAAATCATAAGTGCGTTCAGAAGAAACTGAAACCGGGGATGCGCCTCTCGACCCCGGCTTCGTTTGTTGCTTACCCTGTTTTTTCAACCTCCAGCTCTTTTTAGTGAAGAGTGGTTTCTCATCTTTCTCAGATTGAGGTTTGGGTTGTTGATGCGATTGTGTTTGCTGTTTTGCAAAAGGCTTATTGCCCAGGCTATTTCTGCCAATAGTTTTGTACGCCTGGGCAATAATTTTCGGTGATTCGCACGGCTTGTCCAATTCTGGGACCCTAAAGCCAAAGCATTAGCTACTTGAAAGTTCACTGCATCACCCTTGACATTCGCAAGGATCAACTCAGCTACTACGTCGAACACTCCCACCAGTCTCATCCCTAATTCCACAGCCGCTTCAGGGCCATGTTCATCCTGCACTCGTTTAATTACAGAGGGGAGAACCGTCATGGAAGGAGTGCCGAAACACTTCGAATACACTGCTGCGAATACCCTACCCCAGTTGTTGCATGCTGTCAACTCGGGGATTAAGTCTTTTGGCAAACTAATCGTAAGAATTCTATGTTTATCCACCGGCGTTGTGTTTGGAAAAACTGCCTCCAGCTGGTCAAACTTCTCTGCAAGCCAATAAGGAAAATCATCCTTATTTTGTGGGCGCTTGCCCATCACCGAATTCACCATGACAGGACTTATGGTCACGCCGCCTGCACCAGCTGGATGGCCTGCAACTCCAGGTGGGGCTCCCTGGATGTTGCCTGTAACATACTGCACTAAGGCTCGATGCACTCGCACTAAAGCCGAATACATGTTGCGTAGGTCCGCGACTGGTATCGTCATATATCGCGGATGCGGGGTGTACCCGGCCAAAACAGGCCAAGTGGCCCCATCAATAGATAAGGGGCCTAAACGAACCGTGGTAACCGGTTGGGGGAGGGCGCCATCAAACCAAACACGGTGCTGCCAAGCCGTGAGCGGTACTTCAAGATTCCTATAAGGTCTATAGACAGCAGGAACATACGGTGGCGCTCATATTCATGGAACAAATTATCGTTCGCGTCCACCGCTGGAAAGGTGACCCAAGAGTAGAACACCTCAAAGTGGAAAGCCGGATCGGCTTGAACCACAAAGATCAGATCGACACCCGCGTCAGGCACTCCATACACTGTCAAGTGAGCCCGGAGCGCTGCGCGGCTATGTGCCGTATGTTTGACACCAGCCATTTTACGATCGAGAAGTAGTTCAACAACCTAACAGGAGGCAGCACAATATAGGGTTTCGATTTAGAAACCTTTTAACAACTTCAAGCTTGAAAGAACCTACAAAAACGTCAATATAGGAGGTATCACCGTCACACACGCTTCCGGAAGCGTATGTGAGGGGGTTGTGGACAAGCACAAGTACTACACAAGCGTCTCGCAGATAAACAGCCCACTCGTTGGTCGCGCCATGTTATAGGGATTCTGCACACACACAGAGCTATGCACAGGATAATAGGACCCCGGAATATAGTGGTGAGCCTACCATAAACCGTAGCACCTAAAACCCCAACCCAACTAGCCTTAGCGTCCCATTAGCAACAATGTACCAATGATTAGACAACCCAGAACACGGTATTCTCTCTCAGGACTCGCAGAAGCAAGAACACTCATTAGTCACTCACTCATACCTGTCCACAACGTGCGTAAGAAGAGACACAGTATAGGTTAAAATGTTTATTTCAACTTACGTGCTCTAAGATACAGTACACGTGTCAGTACTGATCAGCATAATGCATAAGAATAATATAATCAGCATAGTTACAACTCCATAGAATACAAACGGGGAAAGCATCTCATAAAGCAGTGGATATAGGACTAAATGACCTTACCACCCTCCCCGTGCTAGAAGCTAGTTTATTATAAAAATAGAAGACCTCTGGGCTTTGACTAGCGAACCCCCATACCTCAGTCTCTAGATGCAAAACTACATCAGCAGACAATCACAGCTCTTCTCCCTGGAAAGGTTTTCTCCAAGTGCCTCTTAAGCGGGAAAACCGCAATATTAAAAGCACACCAATTTCTCCATGGCAGCTGTACATAGTGTTATGTCTAGGTGCGAGGGACTGGCCATATCAGCAAGAACTAGGGACGTTGTTTTTCGACCATGTACACTGTTGTGCAGATCGAGCCCAAAGGGAACAGGAGAAAAGGTGAGAGACAGAAAATGCAGACAGTTCTAAAATAACTTGGCAGGAGCAGAGGCCGGTAGAACAACGGCCCAGAGTAACGTGTGCAAAGCAAAGCATCATGGCAGCCAGGCCTAAGGCAACGTAGCAAAGCAGGCCAGGAGGCCACAAACCACAAGACAGTAGGCTGTGTGTGCAGTGAATTGTTTGATCATCAATATGTGTGTGTGTGTACATTTTGTGCTGGAGCTCAGTGTTCTGGGCATGTGTGTGGTGTTGTTGTGGTGTGTGTGTTGGCTGGGGCCTGGCCTTCTGTGGTATGTGTTCCTGTGCAACAACTCCTGCTGTGGCTATCTCTGCAGTTGTTAGGGATGTGGGGCAGTGTATGTATTCACCTGTGTTGTTGTTGTGCAGGAGTGGCACATGGCAGGCACATGATATGTACCTTCAGGGAGAGGGCTAGTGTGTTGTGTTTTGAGTGGTGGTTTTGTGTTGTTTGTACAGTGGCCATGGCTGGCGCTGGCCTCTGCATTGTGTGCATGTTTTCCTGCACACTGACCGCGGCGGTGACGACACCGGGACATTTGTTAATGATCGCGGAACATGGGTGGGCAGGATGTGGCGAGGTGTTTTTGTGACAGGTGGGACATGTGTGGATGCAGTGATGGCTGTGTGCCTGTCCCCACAGGGGTGTCTGGTGTGGACATGCACCGTTTTCAAACCCTTGACTTGTGTATTGTGTTGTCTGCACAGTTGTGTGTGTACGTACCTGCGGCGGCGTCCGCGCCGGTCAATGACTTGCAGGCGGTGTATCATATACAGCACTGGAAAGGCATGTAGAGCTGGATCCATCGCGGTGTGATCCGGGTGTCTATTTCCTTGCTCCTCTGTGGTGTCTCTGCCGTTTTTGGCTATACGGTTGCTCCGCCGCGGTGTGCTGCCCTTTTTCCGGCATCGTGATTTGTTCTGCGGACGGGACGCCATTCCGCACGGCGGTTAGTGCTCATTGGCTCACTCCGCCGCGCTGGCGGGCGCACTTTGATGGCGGTCGGCGTCACACTGCAGCGGATGGGAAATGGCTCTGTCTAGACATGCTAATATTGCGGGTGTGAAGACCGCTGCCGGTGCGCGGTAAATGGCGTTTTCTCCCACCGCCAGCATCGCGGAGGTGCATCCGCCAGTCATCGTAATGGACCCCTGTGTTTGTATATGTCGTCGACGCACTCACTACAAAAGTCAAACTCATTTTATTATTGTGTCTACAAAAACTGAAGAAGACAACAGAGATAAGTGGCAAGAATTTGCAACTTATTTATTTGTAGAGGAACGCTTTGTTTTTCCACATGACAAAACATTGTGCCTGCTATAATAAGTTGAAGGATAATAAAATGCCAGCTAGAGCAGTCCACAACAAGTTAGAATTATTTCCAATCTGACAAGAACTTGAAGATTTAAATGTTTATGAACCAATTCTTATACAATGTATACATCCATGCCAAGCTATAGACTGTATGGAGCCAAAGACAGGAGTGTTACCTCCAACTGAGATCTGATTAGGTCTTAAATGTAGAGTTTTGTACTTGCCATTAGATTTCAAGCACAATATTGAAACGGTAGGGGTGCAGATGGTTTTGGAGGAAGCACTTAATATTCTAATCAATGGTGTCCCTACCAAGATCAATAAATATGGCAAGAGTTAGTGGATGTTAGTAAAGTTAAAAAAGCAAAATTATATCTGGTACAAAATAATATTTATCATAAAAATAAAGATCTTCTTCAAGGTATAACACATATGTAGGATGACACATCATCTTCAAGAGGTCAGATTGAAAAGATGGATCAATCCAGATCAGAAGAAATTTGTGAACATCACAGTATTCATCCTCTGCATTCTAGAGAGATTATTGGTGATGATTTGATATTTTACAAATGAAAGAAGCGAAAGGAGCTCCATTGAGTGGGTGGTAGGAAAGTTTAGAATCTCTGTGTTTTTTCAGTATCTGTTTCCTACTGGAGTAGGTGGTAGATATGATGACTGACCTGTACAAATACGAGCAGCTGAGTAGAGATCAACTAGACTATATTCAGAAGATCATAGATTTTGCAGTGTATTCCCTATATTCTTTACTTACTATTTGAGAGCAACTTGTCAGGGCTATCTTATGCAGTAAATCACATTCTCAAATCAGAAGGGAATCTACGAATTCTCTCAGTAAGGGAATTCGTTGACAAAGTTCAAGTTGGACCCTGCAAATGTTTGCAGATATTTCAACCACAGATTTCAAACCATGATGTCTTTCATCTGCAACAAAACTAGTCCTCCTCTTGGTGAAGTAACTGATTTCTTTTGGAGTGAAGAGTACCAAACTAGATGTGCTCCACATATTCACCTGCTGTTATGGGTAAAAGATGCTCTGAAATTTGGAATAGACAGTGATGAGTCCGTCTTGTTTTTCATACAACAGTATGTGACATGCACCATCCCAAAAGATGGTGCTGACAAGGGGTTGAGACAACAAAGTTGTATGATTTCAAACTCATAGATGTGGCAAATACTCAAAAATATAGATGCAAAGGAAAATGTTACACAAGATGTCGTTTTGGATTCCCACGACTTGTCATATCTGAAGGAAGAGTGAACAGATTTTTGTCTGCAGTCAGACATACACTGACACAGAAATCACCGAAAATTACATGCAATTTCAGAAGAATAGAGGCTTGCAAATATATAAATGACTATGATCCCCTGTGATTCTGAAGATGTGGAATGCAAATATGGATTTACAATTTGTTGCAGACAACTCCATCGCTGTTGCTCGCTACTTGACTTCATATATAACAAAATCAGAGAAGACAGAGATGAAAGAGATGTGGGAGGAGATTTCTGCTGAAAAGAGTCCTACCAAGAAATTGTACAGTTTCAGTTTGAAAATGCTTTCCTACAGAGAAATAGGATACTATGAGTGCTCGGACCGGTTGAGTTCAGTAGTTTGTACTCAAAATCAAGAGGAATTGTGTGGGTAAGCCTATGCCTCGCAAGCAGTCAAAATAGAGTATTAAAGTCTTACCCAGAAATACAGTACCTAGCAGAGTTTGATCCAAAAAGTAGAGACATTCTGAAAACTAATATGCTAGATACATACTTCCCAAGTAGAAAATGTGTCTCCATGAAGTACTTCAGCACTATAGATATCGGTGTAATCCAAATGAAAACATAGAAGAAGGGAGATATGCAGTACTTTGATGTGACGGTTGTTTGGTGAGACATAACAAAGGAAATCTAATTAACGACAGAAAGCTTAGTTGCCAAACTCCAGAGAGAAGAAAGTTTTTCTCCTTGCCACTTTTGCAGTTTTTCAAGCCATGGTGTGCTGAGACATATTTACTTGGACACTATGACTGTTATGAAAGACAATATTGAGTGTTCAGTCTTTCAAACCTACTTGCAAAGTGTTGAAAGATGAGATTGAACAGGAAGCAACCATTGCTGCTGAGATAGCAGGGAGAGTTCACAAAGCATCCAAAGTTCTGCACCAACAAGTCAAGATCCACTTGGAAAACCAATAATTCAAAAAGAAGCAGCTATAACTATGAATGAAGTGGAGAAAGCAAAGGAATAAGCAAGAGGGGAAACTGGATTTTGAACAGTTAGTAGAACAACTGACTTGGAGAGGAGAGGAGTTGGCCTAACGGCTAGGGCGGTCGACCTGGACTTGGAGGCAGCCGAGATGGACAGTTGGAAGGAGGAACCCCCTGACTGCCATCTAGCCCCAGGACAATGACTCTGATTGACCCCAGGACCAGTGAGACACTTCCCAATGACCCGGAACTCTGATTCTCTTACATCCCCTGAGGAGCAGTTGGAGGAAAGTCTGGGCTTCTGCACAAGGAGGAGGAGAGGCCTAGAGGAAAATCAAGTGAAAGGCTGGCACAGGGAGCAAGTGAAACCAGCTCCCTGCAATGTTCATCACCTTTGGAGACCAGGATGCCTGGAGAAAGTGCTCCAGGTGGCTAGGGCTCGCCACTAGGAGCAAACTGAGCCAAAGATCATCTAGATCAGCCCAACGGGCCAGAGCTATGGCCGTTTAAAGTTGTGGGCAACCTTTGACCTTCACTGCGAAACAGTGCGAGTGGAGCTCTGCCACTGGATGATCATTGTCCTCCGAGGGGGGGGCAGGCCCTGGTGGTTGCCCCACAAAGAATAATGAGAGGGAAGCGCCTTTGCGCTACCCCTAATTGGTCGAGAAGTGGCCCAGGACCCCATCTCTGGGCCCCAAGAAGAGGAGATCAATGAGGAAGTGCCATTGTGCTCCCCAAGAAGAGGAAAGGAGGCCCAGGACCCTATCCCTGGGTCTAAATGTCCAGAGCAGAGGGGGAGTGCGGCTGCACTCCCCCGCATGGCCAGCAGAGCCAGCCAGCATCAAGGCATCTGCCTGCAGGAGTAGGCAGACTGGAATGGCGCTGGCACAAGAGAGTGCTGGCTGTGCTGGGACCCAGGGAGAGCAGCAGGGGTGGCTCCATGAGCTGCCCTCCAATTAATCACATACATGCGGGGTGCCCGGGTGGGACCGGGCACCCCAAAGAAAAGGAGATCGCGGTTTGAGACTGCATTTGAGGAAAAAGAAAGGATGGCATCTCTCCAGAGTGCAAATAGTGTATGGAGTGCCCCATAATGCCCTGTGGGCCTCGTCAGTTTCGGCCATTGAAAAAAAATGAAAACTACTTGTTTGTGGCTTGGGGTGACCCCAGGAGGATGGGGTAATCACCAAAAGTTTTACCAAAGGACGGGGGAGCTCCAGGAGCAGCTCAGCCTCCCCCCAAGAGAATTGGCAGAGTTTCCACCCTAAGTTTGGTACGACCCTTAAATTATAACCCTTCAAGGCTCTGAAAGGATTCAAAGCATTTCCCTGGCTGGAACCTTTGTTCCACAGCTGGGAATGCAAGCCAAAGGATGGCTGCAAGCTTTGTGGCCTAAAGAATTTCAATTTGAAGATTTAAAATTGACATTCTCTGGGGTGAAAGTTAGTAACTGCACAGTTGGTGTATTTACAAAAGTGATGTCCTTTAGGGACTGTGTTTAAAGTGCAGTATATTCTTAAAAGTGAATGTTGCAAACACCCTCTAGGGGGGAAAGTTCGTAACTGCACAGTTTTTGCATTTACAATAGGGATGTCCTTTAGGAACTATGTCAAAATTGCAGTATTGTATATTGAATTTGATTCAAAATATATGCTAAAGTCTATAATTACTTTGGGTTGTAATTATAAATGTCTAAATGGTGATCATCTGACATGATGGAATAATTATGAAGCATTCTGTGTTTTATTCTATATATAACACCCTCAACGACCTACTTGTGGAGACTACCGTGTTTGATGCAGTGTACCCTCTCTGAATATTGTGATTGTACGACTAAGAGAGTATGATTCTGCTGAGAGTATGAGTTGGTTATGTGTGTTGCACCTGGATTTCATCTATATGTATAATCATCTTCTGATGTGGTATTGTATTGTTTGGAATATTTATTAAATGTTTATTAATTGTCTATTTGATATTTTTATACCTTGAGAATTGGTACAATAAATTTGAGATATATGCCCTAATAACTAACGTCTCTTGGCATTAGCTGTTTAGCGTCTACCGCCTTTTTGCTGTTGCACACTGTATATTTGCATTTGGGGGACGTGATTATGCAGTTCCCCGGCCCTTATCCTTGATGTATAGCTTAACTATAAATTACCTTCAAGCAGTGTGTTTGTTCTTGATTGATGCTCAGTGATTTCCCCTGTTCCACTGCTTAGGCATCCTTTCCGGGGCCCCCTTCGGTGTGATTGTAATTATAAATGTGTCACCCTTTATGGGTTGTGGTGATATTGCATATTCATACTAAAAATTATGTTAAGTTCACAAATCACCCAGACATGCATAGACCCTTTCGCTTGTGAATGTTTTAATGAAATAATGACACGGACAACCACTCATGTGCAAGGTATACATGCTTTATTGCCAAAATTAATTGCGTTCATTCGAAGTGATTGCATATTAATACAAGTTAATGCTGTGACCTGAGATTTGTGGATATATATCTTTCTTTGGGAGAGGTTTAAGTGATTAAGCAATGTCTTTTCCATCAGCTTGTGTATATTTGTAAATAGTTGCATAGTATTGAGTAGTAGTGTGTAATAAATGTACCTTTTCCTTTTTCAAAAGAAAAAGCACAGACTGGATAATTTTTATTGAGCTTTATTATTGTGTTTCTGTGAATGGAGATTACTAGCCCACACCACCTTCCTTGAATAGGCCTTGGACTGCTCCTCTTTGCTACCCTGTGAGAGTCAAGCGATACAATGGGTTATTTGGTTCCCAGTGAAGGGCAAATGTAGACACATTACTTGTGCAGGCCACACAACTAATGAGACATTTGTAGCATTTTGTGAATTAGAACATTGTCCTGTTTGTTTTTGATTGGCTTTGATGATAAGAAATGTTATTGCTAATGCAAGCTGTGTAAGAGAGTACAATTAGTTGAGAAGTCTATACGCTCCTCATTTAGGCCAGTACCCTGTTTATGAGAAACAGATACTCTGTCAGAGGATTACAAAACAGTCTACTGATGCTCAAGAAAAGAAAGTACAGAAGGACTATCCAGATAGTGTTAAGAAGAGAAAACTGGAAAATGACTCTGAGATTGTAGGTTACCAGTTGGAAAATAGTTCAGTTGTCAACTACTATGCAAATGTAGTTATGAATGTACTGTTCCATTTACCAAATCTAGTAAATGAAATTTAACAACAATCTGATAAGATAATGTGTTCTATATTATATCATTTGCTTCAGCATTTTCTGACTGACAGTAATTTAATACATTTTGCTTCAGGAATTCGAGATCTTTTAGATATATGTCGCAGATCACTAATATTTACTCTCAACACTAAACAAAATTCACAATAATGTATCATGGTCATCTTTGGAGTTTTAGAACAAGAAAAAGTATATATTGATGACTTATTTGAATTGAGTTATAAATGGAACCATAACTCTTTCATATCTACCACTGAAATCAATTCCAAAAGATTTCTCTACGTAATATTACCAGATTTTAAAACTGTGTCATTTGAGAAATTGTTGAAAAGGGCTAACCAAAATATGACCTGCCCAAACAGCAGGTGCGGCGTTAAGTCTACATTGTTTTTAGGAACAACTGGAAAATAACTTCAAAGCTGGACAAATATCAGTTTTGGGAAGAACTTTTACTACTTTGGGTATCAATTTTCATGAAGGAGTTAATGCAACCTCTGGACACTACACTCTCTATTTAAAGAGTAAAACTGGATAGACGGAATGCAATGACATCAATCTTAAATTCCAACCAAAACTTCTTTTCAAACTGCCAAACGCATATCTTTTCTTTATTCAACCGAAGTTCTAAGGAGGAATTCTGCATAAAAATATGATGTACAATGTTTCTTCTATGTGGTTCATCTGTTTTTTAGACGTTATTCGGCCTATTGGGGGTAATGTCTTCAAAATTCAAGAGTCCTTTTATCTTCCAGAAAGGAGTTAATATAACATCTAAATACCACACTCTCTAACTAAAGTTTGAAACTGGATGGACAGAATCCAATTACAGCAGCCTTAAGTTGAAATCAAAAACTGCCTTCGAATCTAAAATAATGTCCCCTTTTGTTTCTTCAACGAAACTTCTACGTACTATTGTAGAAACAAACTAATGAGTGGAATGTTGTCTAAATGGATCATCAGCATTTTAGACATCATATGGCCTACCAGGGGTAATGTTTCAAAAGGATCCAAAAAATTAAAGAGTGGTTTACATTTATTTGTAGTATTGTACAGGGTAAATAATTTAAGAAATATTTCCAACATAGGCTTGTTTAAATTAATTACTGTTGTATCTCCATATAAAACAACTAATTATTGGATTGTAGTGATTACATTGCACAGTGTCACTTATTTATAGTCAAATACTGTGCAGTTTGGGTTTTCTTTTTTTAACAATCTATTGATTATTTTTTCCCCACTGTTCAAGGAGAATGCTTCATACAGACCATCGTTTATGGTGAAGAAGTATGAAAGCTGAGAACGGTAAAAAAAAAAGGTAAAATTATATAGTGTTACTGTATAACCAATGTGTATTGGTACATTTCTGTAACTTTCAAAATGAAATACTAACATATTTACGTCCTTTCTGTTTTTCAATAGTGGCTGGAGTTGTACATGTTTAGATGTCTCAGGAGACTTCTTCTACCATGGAAATATTCCTTTGACATACCCGTAGAGAGTGGTTTTACAAATAAAGAGCACTTGGTATAGCTGGCCACCACTTGTTTAACCCCTTTTGTAATTATAGCTTGCAGTGTAATTCAGGAAATTTACACTGTAAAACTATACATCAAGGTTGAATCTTATACAGCAACTCTCACATGTACAGATACACTGATTATGCAACGCATATACCCAAAGACTCATTCATTCAACCACCCACTAAGCCATTAACTCATTGATACAGTTCCTAACACACCATCTCACTTACAAATACATTTACTATTATATGATCTTAGTTACCCATACAGATATTCACAGATTTAGTTACTTTCTAATACAGATACAAAGATATGCATTCAGTCACCTACACAGTACCTTATACAACCAGTCAGCGATACATCACAATCACTAAGATAGTCACTTTCCCATGTACGTACTGATATACCCAATCACTCACCCATACAGCTGTCCACTAACTCTTGTAAACAGTGACGCATAACCATACTTACAGCTACTAACAGAGCCAGTCAGTTACTTCAACAGCTACTGCCATGCATATTCTATATTGCATACAGCCTCTGACTAAGGGCCTGATTATGACTTTGGCAGTCCTGGAGTAGGCTGCCACACTGCCGCCCGGCTCTAGGACCACTAAAGCCATCCATACACCGCCCGTATGATTACAAGTTAAAATCCAGCAGGCGGTCCTGAGGTGACTGGCCCACGGCACTGCCTTTCAAAGGCTCATAGGAGAGTCTTCGAAAGGCAGTGCCATGGGCCAGCCAAATGGTGTTCCACTACGGCATGGGCTGTAAAGTCCATGCTGTCCTGGAACTGCGGGTGCATACAGACAGGGGGGTAAACCATGTGCATGCATCCCGTGCACAGGGGCAAGAGTGGGCCCCCTTTATTTTCTCACCACTAGCAGTAACATGGAGGAAGAACCTCCATGACACCTCTAGCAGTGAGTAAAGTTGTAATATGCATGGCTGTACCTCAGGGCACCACATATTGCAGCCCTCAGACCAGGACGGCCAGGAAATGCGGTTCCCTGGTAGTTGGGGCGGTGCAATGGTGGCCCGTCTGAAGTTGTAATTGGGCAGTTGGACCGCCGGTGTGGTGATGGCTGGACTACCACCATCGCGCCCTCACAATTCTGGTGGTCCTCGGACCACCAGACTTGTAATCAGCCCCTAAGTCACTTTGTCACCTATTCAGGCACTCACACAACCAATTAGTCTTTGATTCAGACACTCACACACCCACTTATTCATCTATAAAGATACTCACACACCCATTTAAACACAGATACAGATTCTGACACACCCAGTCCCACAATTCTCTATAGCTAGACAGACACTAATAAATACAATAACACACCCGGAAACACAGTCATGCATATACTGGCACAACCGGGCACACAGTCATTCATACACTAGTACATCCATGTACACACTGATATATACAGAAACATACCCAGGTATTCACTGATACACCCAGACACCCTCTTGTGTATACACTGATAAACCCAGGAACACAGTCCTCTAAACACTATTACATCTATACACACAATATTAAGGCCACTGACACAGCCAGACACACACTGATGCAAATAATGACATAGCCACTGACTCCCTTATAGAGGCACTTACACACACATTCACTCACCCATATGGGTACTCATTCAGTCAGTTATTCACCCAAACAACTGCGCACAATTCCAGTCACTGTAAGATACACTCTTGCGCAAGCCCCATTCAGTCAGATATACCACCATTTAGATATGCAGATATATACATACTTACCCACCCACTCACTCATCCCTAAAGCTGCAGACACACCCAGTCACTCACTTATATACACACTCACCCAAAAAATAAATAATTCACAGAGGCGCTAACACGCAGTTTCTCACCTATGCTGTCAGCCACACAATGACTCACTCAATCATACAGTCACTCACACATGCATTCACTCATCCATACAGGCACTTACACAGCATTTCACTTACTCATACAGGCACTCAGTCACCCATATAGACACATACAGTCACTCAGTCATGCAGGCACTTACACACCCGATCATTTGCTCTAACAGTGAGTCACACAGATAGTTACTCACGTACATAGCCACTTAGACAACCACTCACTCAGTTACACAACCAGTAACACACCTACTCTCTCACCCATATAAACAGTCACACAGGCAGCACTCAATGATGCAGGTACTCACTTACCAATACAGCCACTCACATGCAGGCTCACTCATTCATACAGCTACTAATATACCCACTAGTTCACTCTTACAGTAGGTCACGCCCCCACTTGTTCACTCAAACACACAACTGATACAGACAGATGCTCATGCAGCCACTCACACATGAAGACACTCACTTTAAAAGCCACTCATACCCAGTCACTTACCCATACAGCCACAAACATACCCAGTCACTCCCTTATTCAGACACACAGCCACCTAATCACTCACTCATGCAAGCACTCGCATTTGCTCACATTCCTATACAACCACTTACACACTCATTCTCTTACCCATGCAGCCACGCACATAGTCACTCACTCAGCCATAGCTCAGCCATAGAGGCACTCATGCATTGATTTACACAATCACACATCCTCTAACACACCCTCTCACTCACTCATACAAACATTCACACACTCATACAGCAGCTCATACACACACTTGTTCACTCATAAACCCCATCACACACTCCCTCACTCATACACTGTTAGAAAGTGCCCTTTTTGTTATGATTACCCCCCCTGCTTTTTGCTCTAGATGCTGTCTTGTTAGGTCTGGAAGTGCACTGGGACCTGCTGACCAGGGCCCGGTGCCAGTGCTTTTTGCCTTAAACTGTAACTGTGAATTGGTACACCCATTTGGCAGGCCCTTATCACTCTTTGTATGTCCTTAGTAAATGGTGCTAGTGGTACCCATGGAAAGGGGGATAAGTGGGGTCACCAGGGCTGCAGAACTGAACTGTGCCACCCTGGGGACCAAAGTAAAGGTGTGTCTGCAGGTCTGCGATTGCAGCCCTGCACAAGCAGCCTGTCTGCTCGGGAAGGGCTCTGCACACCCCACATGCTGCAGAGCCACCTCACTGCCTTAATGTAAGTAAGTCACTCTTAGCCCAGGAGGTAGACTGCATTACGTTAAAGGCGAGGATATATATGTTTCTAAATATATACCCCTAATGTAACCCTGTAAGGCAAGGTTTTACTGTAAGTGACCGGTCCCGGGCAAACTAGAGATAGCCAGCTCCATTATGGAATGACAAATTGTGTTGTATTTGGTATCAAACACTGTGCTTTTTCACCCCAACACAATTCTCATGTCGAGGGTGAGCTGGCATACACAGGTATGCCACCCTGAGTGGGTGCCTCCCTAGGATTCAAAGCTCCAGTGCCTTGGCGGGCTTACCCCCGCCAATTTCTGCCAAGACAACCTACCCCCCTGGTAGGATGTGCTAGCACTTGCCCAGGACAGAGACAAAGGCCTGGGCTGGAAGGAAGTCACACCTCCACCATCCCAAGATGGCTAGTGATTACAGCTATCAAGGTGAGGCTCAAAGGCTTCCACCACCCTTAAAGTGCTGATACCTTGTCCCCCACCTCGAGAGAAAAGCCCTTCCCATCCTGAAGCTCTATAAGGTGGAAAAATTAGTTATGCAGGAGGCGTATGCTCCCCAAGACCTAGTCACATCTTCAGGGTGGGCTAGGGAGTCTGTACAGCCAAGGAAGGGTTCTACCATTTCAACAAACCCTGAATTAGATTATTCTGGGTAGCAAAGTGTCATACACCCACAGGGTGCTGTCATTACAGGGGCGGGTTAGCCACAGGGACTAGTAGCCTATTGGCTAATGTCCCAAAAAGAGTGACTGTCGAGTCTTGTTGCAGGGTCCGCAGAACCTTAACTGCGAGAGAGCTCGGTTGAACTCACCCTGCAAGTGTCGTATTGCTAATTGGGTTTTCTCCCATTGACTTTAATGGTGAACGTTTGACAGCTTCAACTGCATTTAATTTCTACTGTTTTGAAATTCGATAACTCTGGTTATCTGCAACGTATCAAGTCTGTTTTGTTGTCAATATTCATGTAAAAATACACTCTATTTTTATAAATTGGTGTCAAGGCTTCTTTCGAGTCATTTGTAGTTGTCTTGTGATGTACACTAACAATTTTGTATTCCTAGCATGAGATGTTTTTAAGCCTACATGTAATTGTATTGTTTAAATTTTAATAAATTGTTATACTGATACATTAGTTTGAATATTGTTTTTATGCACCTTCTTGTCTTTTTGTATCTAATTGATACTCACTGCACTCTGAATTTATTGCAACTGTATTTATTTATTGTACTGCATAGCCTGTTGTCCAACACATGATCCACATATTTACGCTTGTCTTGATTAGGGACTTTTTGGTTCTTTGTTCTTTCGAGTCATGTCACTTATTGTCAATGTAGGTACTGTGAAATACCTAACACATATTCCTCTGAGTACGCCTGACTGCTCAAGCTACACTTCCAGGATCAATATAAGGCTGCTAAGGATGAATCTGAGGTCCACTTTATTGTATTGTGTTAGTATTACAAGATAAGGCCTCCCAGCCATATC
>CAWUFW010005433.1:1245000-1250000 GCA_963921515.1 Calotriton arnoldi | reverse complement strand
AATATTTCTATTTTCTGTGTGGGCTTAAGTGGTAGATTGTCGAGTTTTTGAGCCCAGTCAACAAGAACCTCATTAATTTTGTTGTTGCTTGAATGACCGGTGTGTGGATCAAAGTTCAATCCGAGGTATCTCTCGCTTTCTCCTGGATGAATGTTTTCAATATTTTGTTTTTCAAATTGCCATGGTTTGCAGTTGTTGACCAGGATCTTATCTTTATGGTGACTTATATAAAATCCATGTGTTTTTTTCACATTAAGCTTTAAGCCTGTAGTTTTACTGAATTTTTCAATGATTTTCAGATTTGTACTCATTCCTTCCCAGGTGTTGCTGAGTACTGCGATATCATCTGCAAAGGCAAGAGCGGTGATTTGCTTAATGAGACCATCAGAGCCGAATGTGAAGCCCTTGCCATCTTTCTGAAGATCACAGATCAAGGGATCCAAGGCAATGTTAAACAACAGTGGGGATAAAGAGTCACCTTGCTTAACTCCCGACTTCATTTGCATTTCTGGAGTTGCTTCATTGTTTTTTCCCTTGAAAAATGTTGTTGAGTCAGTGTATAAGTCTTGTACTATGTCTCTGATGCATGATGGAACTCTGAGCCTTTCCAGACTCTGTAGAATGTGACCATGGCTGACAGAGTCAAAGGCTTTTGAGATGTCTATGAACACCACTGCTAACGAGCTTCTGTTTTTTCGTGCCCCTTTTATGATGTTTTGCAGAAGAGTCAGATTTTCGAGACAACCTCTCACCTTCATGAAGCCTTTTTGTCTCGTATTCAATTCAACGAAAAATGCGAGTCTTTTGGTTAGTATTTTCATGAACAACTTCATGAATGCCGTACCGATGGTAATTGGACGCCAATTACTGATTTTTTTCAGTTCGCTAATCGGTACATTTTTAGGTATTAAAATCGATCGGTTCTTTTTAATACTTTCTGGCACTCTTCTCATCGATAACCAAGACGACAAGATTCTGGGCAGCAGTCTTGGTTGCCTGTTATGCACGTTATGTAAGTCATTAAGGCCAATTTTGTCAGGCCCCACTGCTTTCTTTAAATCTGATTCATCGAAGGCTTTAGTTATTTCGAGCAGTGTAATTTCTTTACACAGTCCTCCAATTTCCCATACATCCGGTATCCGATCAATTGGGATGAATTTGGGATTTTTCTTGTTTTCTTTTTCAATTATGTTTTTATAATATTGGAAGATTTCATCAGCACTGATTTGGCAGGTGGCATCTTCTGCCCCATCGGTGATTATCCTGGCAATTTTCTTTTTGTCTTTTTTAAACATTGCCTGGTATTCTTTGTAGCTGCCCTTTGCTTTTGCATAATTTTTCTTGTGTGTCCGATTGAGCCTTCCATTTTTCTTATCTTTCTTTGCTATCTTGTTTTGTACTGGGGTAATCTGTTGCTCATCTTGAGCAGAGTTCATAGGCTCATTGGGTTCGCTCGTTGGTTCGGTACGATTTGCTGGTACAGGACTTATATCATTGGTGTTGTCTGATATATAAGTCACTATCTCATCCATCAGATCCATAGCAGCATCGTGATGCTGGATGTTTTTGGTGTACTTCTCGACTTCTGTGATTCTATCATTCAGTTCATCAAAGTTTTTTATTTTTGGCGCTCGTTTCCGATTGATAAAGTCTCTGCGCCTTTCCATTGTTATTTCCACTGAAATCTCTGGTTCATTGCAAGAGTCATTCTCTGAGATATTGGATGCTTCCAGTACATCTTTTGCCGATTTTTTTCTCTTATCTCTTCTATCTCTTCTTTTTTCTGCAATTTGTTTGCTGTTTTTATTGTCAAAATGCGGAACCATCAGCGCATTAATGTTTCTCTTGTTTTCATATATTTTTTCCAATTCTGCTAATAGCAGTATTTCTTCCTGTGACCATAGTTTTGATGGTTTGCTGCTTGCTAGAGCTGTTAGTCTAGCCTCATTTTGCGCTCTTGGATGCGCATGCCGAGCATGTTGTGATACACCAATCTTTGATCCGAATCTGAGGTCACAGAAGCTGCACAGGAATGGCAGCACTCCCTTTTGAGGTCTTCCTTTACATTTGGCACAATGGCATGCAATATTGTGGTATTCGGCTTCTTTGTCACATTTGGAGCAATAGGTTTTGAGATAGAAGCCTTTATGCTTGTTAGAGACATGTTTTCTTAGTTCTTTAAATGTTCCCAAAATGTCTCCACACAAGTCACAATTATACTTTTCGTTTGGGTATTTCCAATATGTGACTTTCTTTGTGTAATCACTTTTCTTTGCATTCAATTCTTTGCTGACCTCGTACACATCGGGTAGATTTTCAAAGTTGGTTGTGACAATGTCATTCTTGGCTGAGGAGGCCACAAATTCGATGGTTTTGCTGAGGTCTACTGTAGTGTCTTCATCTGCTACGGAGGGTGAACTAGGCGCTATAACGTGACCTGAATCGTTGTTGCTTGTTGCATTGTTTGAAGCGGGTGCTGGTTTGTCAAATTCGGTGAGGAGGTTAATGATTTCTGGGAAAGATAGCACCTCCTTTCGCCATCTTAACGGGGTTTTTAATCGCCAGGAACTACCCCATCTGGAATTGTGTTCGTTTGCTTCGCCATTTCTCACTATCACGCTCGTCGCCATGATAGAACCTTGTTTGGCCTGTCTCCATAGACTTTCCTACGAATAGTCAAGCACTATAGAGGCAGTTACCGGCGGGACCACTGGGAGGTAAAGGCCACTATAACTGAGAATAGGTTAAGAGAGTCATAGTTACTCCTGCCGTTTACCCGCGCTTCATTGAATTTCTTCACTTTGACATTCAGAGCACAGGTCAGAAATCACATTGCGTCAACACCCGCCTCGGGCCTTCGCGATGCTTTGTTTTAATTAAACAGTCGGATTCCCCTGGTCCGGACCAGTTCTAAGTCAGCTGCTAGGCGCCGGCCGAGGCAGAACGCCAGCCCTGTGCCCCCGGGGAGGGGGCACAGGGAGTGGCGACCACCGCAGCTGGGGCGATCGACAGGAAGGGCCCAGCTCGCGTCCAGAGTCGCCGCCGCACCGGAGGGTGGTGCCTCGTCCAGCCACGGTGCGCGCCCAGCCCCGCTTCGCGCTCCAGCCCGACCGACCCAGGCTTACCAAAAGTGGCCCACTAGGCACTCGCATTCCATGCCCAGCTCCACACCAGGGAGCCAGGCCTCTTACCCACTTAAAGTTTAAGAATAGGTTGAGATCATTTCGGCCCCAAAACCTCTAATCATTCGCTTTACCAGATAAAACTCGGGGCTCCAAGCGCCAGCTATCCTGAAGGAAACTTCGGAGGGAACCAGCTACTAGATGGTTCGATTAGTCTTTCACCCCTATACCCAGGTCGGATGACCGATTTGCACGTCAGGACCGCTACGGACCTCCACCAGAGTTTCCTCTGGCTTCGCCCTGCCCAGGCATAGCTCACCGTCTTTCGGGTCCAATCACACACGCTCATGCTCCACCTCCCCGATGGAGCGGGCGAGATGGGCCGGTGGTGCGCCCACTGCTGGAGGCGTGCAGGATCCCACCTCAGCCGGCGTGCGCTGGCCCTCACCTTCATTGCGTCACAGGATTTCGCTCGGCCCTCCTACTCGCGCACGTGTTAGACTCCTTTGTCTGTGTTTCAAGACAGGTCGGGTGGGTAACCGACATCGCCGCAGACCCCCTGGCGCCCGGCTTGGGCCTCCCCACCCGGCGGCTTGATGCGGTCGGGCACACTGAGCACAGTCCACCCCAGTCGACAGTTGCGCTGGGAGCAGGGGGCCCATCCTCCCTTCCCCGCCCCGGCGCACCCTGAGGGATGGCCGGGAGCGGGTGCCTGGGGGAGGGCAAGGAGGCGGTCGAATCGGCCTCGGCCCCGCAGACACAGCAAAGCTGCTACCAGGGGGGCTGTAACACCCTCCGCCAGAGCGGAGGGCCACCTGCCACCCGAAGCCTTCCCAGCCGACCCAGAGCCTGTCGCGGCGTACCGCCTTGGAGGAAATGCGCCCTGCGGGGGCCAGGTAGGGCCCGGGCGCCGGTCCCGCAGAGGGGATCCGGAACTCCCGGGCCACCGACCTTCCCGGCCGTGTTGAATCCTCCGGGCGGACTGCACAGACCCCACCCATTTACCTCTCAATCGTTTCACGCCCTCTTGAACTCTCTCTTCAAAGTTGTTTTCAACTTTCCCTTACGGTACTTGTTGGCTATCAGTCTTGCGCCCTTATTTAGCCTTAGATGTAGTTTACCACCCGCTTTGGGCTGCATTCCCAAGCAACCCAACTCCAAGAAGACCCGATCCCGGCGCGCCTGGGGCCGCTACCGGCCTAACACCGTCCGCGGGGTGAGCCTCGATCAGAAGAACTTGGGCCCCTGAGCGACGCCGGGGAGTCGGTCTTCTATATGCCACATTTCCCACGCCCTGGTTAGTTTCTTTTCCTCCGCTTAGTAATATGCTTAAATTCAGCAGGTCGCCACGTCTGATCTGAGGTCGTAGTCGGAAAAAACGCCAAAGCATCGGGGGGAGCCGCCGGGGAAGGCCAGGCCCCTGCGAGAGCAGGGGCCTGGCGTCCCGGCAGCATGTGCCCTCTTTCCCCGGATCGGATTTGGAGGGGGTTCGCCCTCCCCGGGAAGCCAGCCGCGGAGGTGGGTGACTGAGGCACGTGCGCGCGGGCAGCCGGTGGGACACCACAGACAGCCATGCGCGGCATGTAGCCAGGCACCACAGGACGGGCCTGGGGCAGACCGGTTGCCACCCCCCCTCCCCGCCTGAGGTGGGGAGGCGAGGCTAGGCACGCCGGCGGTGTACTTCCACGTCAGGACCCGGTGAGAAACCCTGCCATGGGCGATCGGGGGCTCTGACCTTGTGGGGGGATGAAGAGAAGCGGAGATAACCCTGCGATGGCCCCAGCTGTGTCCCGGGGAAGCTCTGGGGCGATTGACGATCGAGCGACCCTCAGACAGGCGTATCCCCAGGAAGAACCCGGGGCCACAAAGTGCGTTCGA